>JAVKPL010005062.1:0-23441 GCA_032173675.1 Gastrolobium villosum | reverse complement strand
ATTTCTTGTATGTGCTAGCATTGATTGTATATTTATGATAATTGGTATGAAATATGTTGTCTTTGTTTTTATCCTTAATCTCTTTACGAGTCAAAGTTTATATAAATTTGTAATTTGAAAATAAAAAAAGGATTTTGCATAAATTTCGTGATATTCAACTCACCCTTGGAAGCAGCCACATTTTTAACGGTATATTGATTAATCAATGAGAAAAATATCAGAATCATAACACAACAATCTCAACGTTTCGCAAATGACTCTAGCATTTAAACAATTGTGTGAATTATGCATCATATTACTTATCCGACTTTAATGAAATCAAATAGTTGAATTTTTTTGGTAAGGATTAAAGGAAAATAAAAACAATCATCAAATTGTCATTATTACAATAAATTTATCATTTTTAATTTACAAAAACTTCGATAAGGTAATCATATACATTAGTTATGATATTAATTATTATTTATATGAAAGAGAGTATTATGAAACGCGTGACCAAGATTTTATGTATAAATGCATGCTGGCGCCTGGCAGTCCCGCTAATCTCTTTATTAGGATTCTAACATACCCTGATCTCGCTATCCTACTATTAGATTGAAAAATAATTTTCATGTACTTGTAATTTAGTAATATTTTCTTTTTCAAATAAAGCAATGAAAAAGTCATTATTTCATCATTATTATTTGTTATTAGTACATTAGTATATCATCCATTAAATAATTTTAATTATTTGTGACTAATTTTATTAATAAATATATTATTTTCAAAAAAATGTAATCGATTTTTTTTTTGTAAACAAACTAATTTTTATTATCAAATATGAAATATATTTACTTTTTATTTAACATTTTTTAAGAGATATGAAAAAAACTCTTATCTTAATATATACAATTATAGAGATTAATATTTCTCATGTTACATGAGATAATTTCCAAACATATAAAAGTTTGTGACCCATTTTTTTCTCTCTCTTTTCTCTTTAAATGACCTTAAATGGGTCTCACGTACTTATATTTATGTATATATAAGAGATAAAATTGTCTCATACATTAATCGTATAATTAATTGGGAGGGTCCCACACATTTATATATATATATATATATATATATATATATATTATATGTGTGTGTGTAAGAAATAAAATTATCTTATACATTAATCCTATAATTAATTGGAAGGGATCTTCTATTAATGATGATCCTATCCAAACAGCTATTGAGCCCAATATTGCTAAGAGGCCCAAAAATCCACTATAAATAGAGGGTTAAACCACTAAGGTACACACTCTAAACCATTTCACAACCAGGATCAAAAAGGCTACGAAAATTATAGACTCCATTAAAAAAGTGACCAAATTTCCTCTTTTGACCCTTGCTTCCCCGATCCTTCTCGTCAACATCCAAATCATCAAGACTTGTAAAAAGGTTTCTGAAATCTCACCTATTCAGTGCGCAATCACTAGGATCTGCCTTAAGCCAAGTGATTTCTTTTTCTTCTGTTTTGTTTGCATTTCATTCTGTGGTTGTTGCTCTTTTTATCCACCCCATTTTTGCAAACTTGCCTTTTCACCCTTTGAAGTTTGACACTTTTTTTTTTTGCTTGCATTTGAAAGCCTTAACCTTTGAAATCTTCGTTTATAGGGGTGATTTTGTTGATGGGTGCTTGCTTTAGCAATTGCATTAAGGCTGCGAGCCCTTCCATTACAGGTCACCTTCTTCTTTTTGACTTGCATCTTCATATATATATATATATATATATATATATATATATATATATATATATTGTTTTCTGTCAATATGTGAATGAGCTAATTATTCTCCAGATTTTTGGTTCTGTTGGGGTTTGGAAATGAATATGGGATTGATTTTCACAGAGTTAAAGTTGTTAACTTTATGGATAGTTTTCTTTCCAGATTGATTGAAAAAATATTTGATTTTTACCCTTGTTTTAATAAAAAATATTTAAAATTTGCAAATATATGATAAAAAATCCAAAGTTCAAATATCACAATTTACATTTTTAGCATAAAAATTATGGGTTTAGTTTTTCTATAGCTGTGATAAAAAGATATATCAACTACAGACACATACATATTCACCAAAATTTGCCGATTTTTTTGAAAATCAAGATCCAATATTAGATTCTGATAAAAAAATGTATATGTGGCGGACAAAATATTTTTACATCAGCCAGAAATACTTTTGTCATCCCACCAAAAAAAAAACCTTGAGAGTGCATCATCAATATTACGATTTTGGCTTACTTGTCGGATTAGAAAATGGTTATGTTACGTTTTGTTTGTATTTTTTAATGGAAAGAAAAAAAAGAGATAACCATCTACACATGAAAATATCTTCTCACCCAAATTATTTTTAAAAAGAGATAACCCCATTCCAAACTGATCAGAGGTAATGTTTTCTATAAGATAATTCCTCCAAACTGTAATCCGAGTCCGAGGGAAATTCTTGTTAAGACAACATAAGGATAATTATGGGGTTTTATGGAAGTCCATCTATCCATGTAAATTTGGTATTATGAGTGATGACTTTGTTTATTTTGTTTTTGTTATAAGGCCAATGATGGTGATTGAGTCATTCTTAAACTGATTTTCTTGGCATTGATGTAGGGTTCACTTCTAGAAGTGTAAACAGGAGTGGCCATGACATCAGCTCAAATAGCACCAACTCATCAGCCTCCATATCTGTCACTTCAAGAAGTGAGGGTGAGATCTTGCAATCTTCCAATTTGAAAAGCTTCAGCTATAGTGAACTAAGAGCAGCCACAAAAAGGGGAGAGGGAGTATCCTCTGAGAAGCCCATCACCCTCTCTGACAAGGAGGAAGATAGTGAGGACAATGAGCCTATTGGCAAGAGGCTGGAGAAAGGAGGAACGTCAAAACCTACTGCTAGGGAGACGTGCCCAAGTAGCTCTGCTACTGAGTCTCTTGACGTTCCATCCCCTCCCCTATCACCAGCTCATTCCTCACCTCCATCAAGAATACAACAACCCTCTCCTATGCAACATAAAGGAAAGGGGATTAAAGAAATAGAAGCAGCACCTGCTGCAGAAGAACAGGTGGCTGAGCAAGAGACTCAGCCACAGAAGAAACTTGACAAGGGAAAGGTGATTCTTGTTGAATCCCCTAAAAAGAAAAAGCCAATCGTTCCCAGACAGATCAATCTGGGAGGACCACTCTCTTATCCTGTCATCCGTCATGACATAACTGGGGACGAGGCCCTTGCTAGGGCTCTAGTAGAAAAGGAAGGCTTGGAAGTACCTCCACTGATGGAGGGACAAACTACATCAGCCCCCTATTCTTCCAAGACAAAAGAGGTAATAATCAGGCAAGCACATGAAGAACCTCCAGCTGCTTCCAACAACAACCAGCAGCAGAAAAATAAACCAGCTTCCCCCATTGCATCAAGAAAAAAATCACAAATTGGGATTGCTGAGATTTTTAAAATGATGGGGAAAAAGATGAAAAAGTTGCTTCCTGAAAAACAATCTGTTCCTCAGATTGATATGACAGATACCACTGAAGAGCTGAAGGCTCTAAGGAACGGGTTGGACCAACTCTCATCTTCCTTCATCAAATTCCAAGAACAACAGAAGGAAGACAGAGAGCAGCTTATCGACATTATTAAAGCCAGCATCAAAAACATCAGTGCTGAAATATATATATTAATTTTAATTATTTGTGACCTATTTTATTAAAAAATATATTAATTTCAAAAAAATGTAATCGATTTTTGTTGTTGTAAACAAACGATTTTGTATCTTTATCAAATATGAAAAATATTTACTTTATATTTAACACTTTTTAAGATATATGAAAAAAAAACTCATATCTAATGTATACAATTATAGAGATTAATATTTCTCATATCACAGGAGATAATTTCCAAACATGTAAATGTTTGTGACCCTTATTTTTTTTCCCTTTTTTCTCTTTTTTATTTATTTATAAATTATCTCTTTTCTCTTTACATGACCTTACATGGGTCACACACACTTATATATATATATATATATATATATATATATATATATATAAGAGAAAAAATTATCTCATATATTAATCCTATAATTAATTGGGACATGATATATTTACCGTCAATTAAGTTTACCAAATTTTATTATCAAACCTTAACCGTTGATTTTCGTTAATCTATTATTCATAATTACTAAAAATTTATAATTAATTAATAAATATCATCCAATAAATTATAACTGTCTCACGAAAATTAACAATTAAAAATTAATAACAAAAAATAATAACTTTGGTAAATAAATTTCTCTCCTATTTATATTCTCTGCATTAATGTTTACTGGTTTCCAAAAAGACAAAAAGCAAGAAATAGGAAGAAAAAGAAAAAAAATAAAAAAGGTTTTATGGACCTGACAAAGGCCTATATTCTAGAAGGTCCGATAAAGGACACACAAACAGGAAGAGAATATTCTATTAATGATGATCCTATCCAGACAGATAAGCAACCCACATTCTAGAAGGCAGAAATATGGAGCACAAACAGAAAGGGAATTTTCTATTAATGATGATCCTATCCGGACAGCTAAACAGCCCACATTGTTGAATTGTTGAGCATTTAGCAATTTGACTTAGGTCACTTTGGTGGTGATCAGACTAGATTAAGTTGAATTTTGAGTTCTCTCATGTTGAATTTCTTGTATGTGCTAGCATTGATTGTATGTTTATGATAATTGGTATGAAATATGTTGTCTTTGTTTTTATCCTTAATCTCTTTACGAGTCAAAGTTTATATAAATTTGTAATTTGAAAATAAAAAAAAAGATTTTGCATAAATTTCGTGATATTCAATTCACCCTTGGAAGCAGCCAAATTTTTAATGGTATATTGATTAATCAATGAGAAAAATATCAGAATCATAACACAACAATCACAACGTTTCGCAAATTTCTCTAGCATTTAAACAATTGTGTGAATTATGCATCATATTACTTATCCGACTTTAATGAAATCAAATATTTGAATTTTTTTGGTAAGGATTAAAGGAAAATAAAAACAATCATCAAATTGTCATTATTACAATAAATTTATCATTTTTAATTTACAAAAACTTCGATAAGGTAATCATATACATTAGTTATGATATTAATTATTATTTATATGAAAGAGAGTATTCTAAAACGCGTGACCAAGATTTTATGTATAAATGCATGCTGGTATAACACCTCAAATATTTAAATGTGTATTTTAATATTATATTGTGAAATGAAAGTTGGTGGATTAGTGAAAATCCAAGGATTATGGCCAAAATGGGCAAAAAGGGCAAAATGGTAATTTGCCAACCGTGTGTTCTGAGGCTTAAATACTGAGTTAGAGATTTCATATGACAAAAATAATGCTGGAAATGGAATCAGGGCGGAAAATTGAGTGAATAGGCAAATTTGGGAAAAATTGATGAATAGTGATTTTTAAGTGTTAAAATACTGTGGTGTGAGTGTACCGATAGGTGTGAAATTTTTATCAATATTTTGGAGAAATAAAAATATGTCATGGACTGGAAAAATAGGTAGATTAAGAATTTATGATCGGAATTTTTATCGGGGTTAAAGTTAGATCGCGTGTGGGACCCGTGTGACCGAAGTCACTTGGCCCCCACCCCTTTTTCTTCCTTCTTTCCTTTCTTTTCTTCTTCATTCCCGTGCGCCCTCTGTGTGAAGAAAAAGAACCAAAGAGCCATTTCTCCTCATCTTGCCATTTCTTCATTTCTTCACCGAATCGCTTGATTTTGGTGTTGAAATCTATTGTAAACAACCTTCTAGATCCATTGGTAACACCTAGAACCCTTGAATCCATCTCTTGGCTGCGTTTTTTGGGCAAAACAGATCCGACCCACTTGGGTTCTTGGAGCTTTGTGGGAGTTTTGATCTTCTTATGGTTTAGTGAAGCCTTGGTGGTGATCATACAACACATTGTGAGTATATTTTTGGTATTTTTGTGGTTGAATTCATAGATCTAGGAATTTATGCTCTAAACCTTCAATTTTAGATGTGTGATGATAGAGAGCCCAAATGGAAAAATGCTATTAGATGAAAAGGCCTTAGAATCATGCTTGTAAGCTAGAAATGCTATGTTAATTTTTGGTGAAAAAGATAGGTTTTTAACTTAGGAGAATTTGAGGAATTTTCATGAAAAATGAGTTTTGGTGTAATTTGGATTTGATGATTGTTGTAGGGTGCCTCACACGAACGGGATTGTGAAAAGTTGATTTGGAGCATACGTTTGGAACGGATTTGCTAAGTGTTGAGGTAAACTCTTGGAACTTGGGTTTAATCCCTAGTGTGCTCCACCACACCTAGTGGAAGGTAGTGGTTGGATGATGTGGTTATGACATGGTGTGATTGTGTGCTTGTATGCATATTGCTTGAATTTTTGTGAAAATTGTTTGGTCACTGGCCAGTTGACGTGTGTTGGGTTTGGACATCCGCTGGATCATTTCGTGACGGAGTGCCAGTTGGACTGCCATGGGGTCGACTCTGGGAGCGACTCCAGGATGAGCCAAACGTGGGACATCCGCCGGATAGGTCTCTTGAGGAGTTCCGGTTGGGTTGGCCATGGAGTTTACTCAACCATGGGAGAAGCTCTAGGATTGTCTCGGGAGTTATATGATGGAGTCCTTGAACATGAATCCATGCGTGGATGTTCTTGGGTTGTCTCCAGTTGGTTGGTGATATTGTATTGCTTGCATATTACATGATGTCATATTTGTACATTTTAGTGAGCCATGGAGTGGAGAGAGCCTCTAGCTCCATTGGTTTACTGAGATATATCCGTATATCTCACCCCGTGTTTGGGGGACCACATTTCAGGTCACTATGAGCCGGGAGGAGCTTCGGGCAAGAAGCCCGTATAGTGGACATTGGATTGGCATGCGGTGCATTGGGATTGCATGACATTTTGGAGGAGGACTATTGGATTGCACATGGCATGACATTAGCATTTTGAGACTTAGGTCATGAACATATTGCATGATGTTATATCCATGCTTTTTGTAGTGTTCATGATTGTATTCTAAGTCTTGTTTATTGCCTATTATTCATGACATGGATAACTGTATATGTTGAGTGAGCATGGGACTTGTCCATTGCCACATTCATTGCCTTGGAAGTCTTGGTATTCATGTTGTAAAAATGGTCCATATTTGTGTGTAAATGGCCATTACTTTGAGGACTTTGTAAATGATGTATGTTTCAAGGAAATTGCATGATGGAAGGGCTTAGAGCCTACATTAGGACATGTTTATTGTGTTGTGTGGAGTACCAAGGGGTTAGGGATGGATTACACAACCTTTCTTGGGCTTAAAATACTGTAATCTGCCATTTCTATTGCATAGTAATCGATTACCCAAGCATGGTAATCGATTACCATTCAACAGGGGACGAAAATTGGCTACTGTCTTCACTGGTAATTGATTACTGAGCTTTGGTAATCGATTACCATGTGAGGTAATCGATTACCCAAAGTTGGTAATCGATTACCAGAACAGAGGAGGTCTACCTGAAATTTGGCTACTGCCTCATTTTTGACAGGTGGTAATCGATTACCACCCACTGGTAATCGATTACCACAGTGTAATTTTTGAAAATTCAGGTTTTTCTGGACTAAAAGAAAGGGGCTTAACTTGATGGGTAGAACTCCAATTGGTACGTGGTTTGAAACCACGCGTAGAGAACGTAAAGGACTATAACTTGGTAAAATGTGAGAGTAAGATGGTGAGTTTAAATGAATTGAATAAAAAGAAGGATGAATGATGTTAGCAAAATGTATGCTTCCGCGTATTGCATTTACAATTATAGTGTTGTTTTAATTGATTACGGAAAAAGTGTTTATGTAATAAAAGGAATATGATAAAAGAAAAATTTGCCCGTAATTTAATTAACCCAATCACTGTGATTGTAACTGCGCTTAATATCATAATCAATGTTAACAATACCGTTGTACAACGGGCTGTTACATTTTATGGTATCAGAGCAGTTTCGTGAGGGAACTCTGATTGTTGAGTATGTTGTATCTTGTGTTCCATAGCTATCTGTGAACTATTTATGATTAATGTATATGTGATTCCACAGTGTGGGTCTGATCAACTCATTCCTTTGTGTTACATGTACAGATATCATGAGTAGGGCGTGAGGTCGCCGTGGGGCACGTGGTGCAGGTCCTTTGCCACCGGATCCGGTCACTGCAGTCCTGAATGCTCTGCAGGCGGAGACGGCTGCAAACAGAAATATGACTGAAAACCTGATGAAGACCAATCAGGATATGATGCAGGCCTTCATGGCTGAGATGAGGGCTGATAGAGATCGTCCTAGGAGGGATAATTCACCTCCACACACGGCTACGGTGACACCTACACCGACGCCATCTGTTACTCCTCAACAGGGGGAGTGTGGGGCTAGTCACCACACTGGTGAGGCTAGTCATCATACTACTACTGACCCTAGCTATGTTCCTGATCCATCATCTGTTGCCCAATCCACTGGGGCTGCGGGACAGGTTATTGATAATGCTGATGATGAGCGTAGGCTCATATCTTTTAGGAAACATGAACCACCTGCATTTCTGGGGTCAAGGGACCCAAAGGAGGTCACTGCTTGGTTGAGGGGAATGGATAAGATTTTCCAAGTGATGAGATGCCAAGATCCGCAGAAATTATTGTATTCGGTCTATATGCTGGAGGGTGATGCCCAGGAGTGGTGGGACAATGTGTCTCGCCCATTTATTATTCAGGGTGAGGTTATCTCTTGGACTATGTTTGAAGGACTGTTTCATGAAGAATATTTTCCCCGTGATGTTCGGGAGGCAAAGCAAGGTGAGTTTGATAGCCTTGTACAGGGAGTTATGACCGTGGATGCCTATGTGGCAAAATTTAATGAGCTTGTGAAATTTGCAAACTATGGAGGTACTCTACCTACTCCGGAATTCTTGTCAGCTAAATTTCAAAGAGGGCTGAGTGAGAAGATTGCTAAGAGGATGTCTAATACGGCGGTGAGAAACTTTGCTGACTTGGTGACCCAATGCAAGAGGGTCGAGACTGTTTATGGGAGGTATCCAAAATCGGATAAGGTAAAAGAGCAAGATGTTAAGAGGACACCTGGTCCTTCTGGAAATACTAACAGAGGATGTTTCAATAATAATAACAGGGGTAGGGGGTTGCATGTAAGGCAGCCTCCTGGTCAGTTCAAGAGGGGTGGAAACACTGTTGGTGGTGGTGCTGCGGACAGATATTTTACTCCAAAATGTGGGAAGTGTGGGAAACACCACAAAGGTGCATGTGGTGCTGGTCCGTTGGCTTGTTTTAGGTGTGGTCGGAATGGCCACTTTGCTAGAGATTGTCCATCTTCTTCGGGGCAGGCTGCGAATCTGCAGGCCTTGCCGACCGCTACTCCTACTGCTGCCGTTCTTACTGTGGGACGAGTGTATACTACAAATGCGCAACATACTGAAAGGGCTCCGAATTTGGTAAAAGGTATAATTTTCCTATCTAATGTTGATTTGTCTGTATTGTTTGATTCGGGAGCAACGCATTCGTTTGTGGCGGACTATGTGGCTAAGGCGTTGGACTTAAAGGTAACACGGATGGTTCCTCCGATGCGTATTACTACCGCTACAGGAGAGGTTAGTGAATCGTCCTGGATTTGTGAGGATGTGAAGTTTACTTATTTAGGCAGGCGTTATACCATTGATTTAATTATCTTACCCCTGGCCTCCGTAAATTTGATTTTGGGGATGGATTGGTTGTCTCGGAACTGCGCAATGATTGATTGCTGCGGAAAGAGGTTGTTGTTGTCTCATGAGAGGCCGACTGTTTGTCCGTCTTTGTATTTGTCTGTTAGTCAAACTGTGAAAGCCTTGAAGGCTGGAGATCTGGGTTATGTCTTATTGGGCGGATTGATGGGTGACAAAAGGGAGGAGATTGCTTCTATTCCTGTAGTTAATGAGTTTGAGGAGGTATTTCCGGATGAGATACCGGAATTTCCGCCTGAGAGAGAGATTGAATTCTCGATTGATTTATTGCCTGGTGTGGGGACGATTTCCTTGGCTCCATACCGGATGTCGCCACTTGAGTTGGCCGAGCTGAAGAAACATATTGAAGAATTGTCTGCGAAGAATTTTATTAGGCCGAGTGTGTCTCCGTGGGGAGCACCGGTGATATTTGTAAAGAAAAAGGATGGTAGCATGAGATTGTGCACTGACTACCGACAGTTGAATAAAGTGACTATTAAGAACCGGTATCCATTACCGCGTATTGATGATTTATTAGATCAGTTGAGGGATGCCTGTGTATTTTCAAAAATTGATCTCCGGTCCGGATATCACCAGATTCGGATTAAATCGGAGGATGTACCTAAAACAGCTTTCCGATCCAGATATGGACATTTTGAATATCAAGTGATTCCTTTTGGGCTTACTAATGCCCCTGCGGTGTTCATGGACTATATGAACCGCATCTTTAAACCGTATTTGGACCAGTTCGTGATTGTATTTATCGATGACATTTTGATCTATTCTAAGAGTAAGGAGGAGCACGTCGACCATTTGAGGACTGTGTTGCAGGTGTTGAAAGATAAAAAGTTATATGCTAAACCGTCTAAGTGTGAATTCTGGTTGTCTGAGGTGCAATTCTTGGGTCATGTTATTTATGCAAGTGGTGTTGCAGTGGATCCAAGCAAGATTGAAGCGGTAAGTGACTGGGAACGACCCAAGACTGTGACTGAGATTAGAAGTTTTCTGGGGCTTGCTGGCTATTATCGCCGATTTATACAGGGGTTTTCTGCAATGGTTCTACCGTTGACCCGATTGACACGAAAGGATACTCCTTTTGTGTGGACCCAGGAATGTGAGGACTGTTTTCTGCTACTGAAAGAGAAGTTGACCACTACTCCGGTGTTGACTTTACCTGATCCGGAGGGTGAGTTTGAGTTATATTGTGATGCTTCTAAGAAAGGTTTAGGGAGCATGTTGATGCAGGAAGGAAAAGTGATTGCTTATGCGTCTAGGCAGTTGAGGCCATATGAAGAAAATTATCCGACGCACGACTTGGAATTGGCTGCTATTGTGTTTGCCTTGAAAATCTGGAGGCACTTTCTGTATGGAATGAAATTTGCTGTGTTCAGCGACCATAAAAGTTTGAAATATTTGTTTGATCAGAAGGAGCTGAATATGAGGCAGCGTAGATGGGTTGAATTTTTGAAAGATTATGATTTTGAGCTGAAATACCACCCGGAAAGGCTAATGTTGTGGCAGATGCATTGAGTAGGAAGTCTGTTAACTTATCTCATATGATGATGTGGGACAATGAAGTGATTGAGCAATTCAGTGACATGAAGATAACGGATTTCTTTGCAGGAAGATTGTGTGATATGGAGTTGACTCGGATTGAAAACGAGCTGCACGAGAAGATTAAAGAGACTCAAATTAGAAATGAAAGTATAAAGTATTTGAAAGGCCAGAGTGGCATATCTGTTAATGAACAGGGACTATTGTTATATCAGGGCAGGATTGATGTGCCCAAGGAACTTGCAGAGGAAGTTATGACTGAGGCCCATAAGGGTCAATATGCTATCCACCCAGGTGCCACAAAAATGTACCAAGATTTGAAAGTTAAGTTCTGGTGGCCTGGGATGAAGAGGGATGTTGCCGAGTACGTATCTAAGTGCTTGGTTTGTCAGAAACTGAAAATAGAGCATCAGAAACCTGCTGGATTACTTCAGCCGCTGGATATACCAGAATGGAATGGGAGAGTATTTCAATGGATTTTGTTGTGGGATTGCCGCGAACTCAAGCTGGTTATGATTCGATTTGGGTTATTGTGGATCGACTTACGAAGTCTGCACATTTTCTACCAGTACGAGTGGACTACACTACAGAGAAGTTGGCTACGTTGTATGTGAAGGAGATTGTTAGACTCCATGGGATACCGATTAGCATTGTGAGTGATCGGGACCCGAAGTTTACTTCACGATTTTGGGGAGCTTTGCAGCAGGCTTTTGGCACTCAGCTTCGACTGAGCACTGCTTATCACCCGCAGACTGATGGTCAGACTGAGAGGACCATACAGACACTTGAGGATATGCTGAGAGCTTGCACATTGGAACAGGGTAATGCCTGGGATAGGTACTTACCATTGGTGGAATTTTCTTATAATAACAGTTTTCATTCCAGTCTGGGTATGGCACCATATGAGGTTTTGTATGGCAGGAGGTGTCGTACGCCCACTTGTTGGACTGAGGTAGGCGATAAAGAAAGATTTGGTCCGGATTTTGTGCAGGAAACAACAGTGCAAATTGAAATGATCAGAGAAAAATTGAAACAAGCACAGAATCGGCAGAAAAGTTACTATGACAATAAGCATAGACCACTGGAATTTGAGGAAGGTGACCATGTTTTTGTACGGTTATCTCCGGTCACAGGTGTTGGCTGTGCGTTGGGTGTGAGGAAGCTGAGTCCACGGTTCATTGGGCCGTATCAAATTATGAAAAGAGTCGGATTAGTGGCCTGTCAGCTTGCCTTACCCCCGCAATTGTCTAATCTACATGATGTTTTTCATGTGTCGCAGTTGCGACGTTATGTTCCGGATGAATCACATGTGGTGATACCGGATGATATTGAAATCAGGGAGAACTTGAAGACTCCCATTGGTCCTATTGCAGTATTGGATCGCAGTGAAAAGCGATTGAGAAGTAAAGTGATTCCCATGCTGAAGATTCGGTGGGAAGGCCGCACACCTGAGGAGGCTACTTGGGAGCGGGAGGACGAGATTCTCCGGCTGTATCCTGAGTTAGCGAGCAGGATATGATTTAATTTTGCGGACAAAATTTCAAAAAGGTGGGGTGAATATAACACCTCAAATATTTAAATGTGTATTTTAATATTATATTGTGAAATGAAAGTTGGTGGATTAGTGAAAATCCAAGGATTATGGCCAAAATGGGCAAAAAGGGCAAAATGGTAATTTGCCAACCGTGTGTTCTGAGGCTTAAATACTGAGTTAGAGATTTCATATGACAAAAATAATGCTGGAAATGGAATCAGGGCGGAAAATTGAGTGAATAGGCAAATTTGGGAAAAATTGATGAATAGTGATTTTTAAGTGTTAAAATACTGTGGTGTGAGTGTACCGATAGGTGTGAAATTTTTATCAATATTTTGGAGAAATAAAAATATGTCATGGACTGGAAAAATAGGTAGATTAAGAATTTATGATCGGAATTTTTATCGGGGTTAAAGTTAGATCGCGTGTGGGACCCGTGTGACCGAAGTCACTTGGCCCCCACCCCTTTTTCTTCCTTCTTTCCTTTCTTTTCTTCTTCTTCCCGTGCGCCCTCTGTGTGAAGAAACCAAGAACCAAAGAGCCATTTCTCCTCATCTTGCCATTTCTTCATTTCTTCACCGAATCGCTTGATTTTGGTGTTGAAATCTATTGTAAACAACCTTCTAGATCCATTGGTAACACCTAGAACCCTTGAATCCATCTCTTGGCTGCGTTTATTGGGCAAAACAGATCCGACCCACTTGGGTTCTTGGAGCTTTGTGGGAGTTTTGATCTTCTTATGGTTTAGTGAAGCCTTGGTGGTGATCATACAACACATTGTGAGTATATTTGTGGTATTTTTGTGGTTGAATTCATAGATCTAGGAATTTATGCTCTAAACCTTTGATTTTAGATGTGTGATGATAGAGAGCCCAAATGGAAAAATGCTATTAGATGAAAAGGCCTTAGAATCATGCTTGTAAGCTAGAAATGCTATGTTAATTTTTGGTGAAAAAGATAGGTTTTTAACTTAGGAGAATTTGAGGAATTTTCATGAAAAATGAGTTTTGGTGTAATTTGGATTTGATGATTGTTGTAGGGTGCCTCACACGGACGGGATTGTGAAAAGTTGATTTGGAGCATACGTTTGGAACGGATTTGCTAAGTGTTGAGGTAAACTCTTGGAACTTGGGTTTAATCCCTAGTGTGCTCCACCACACCTAGTGGAAGGTAGTGGTTGGATGATGTGGTTTGACATGGTGTGATTGTGTGCTTGTATGCATATTGCTTGAATTTTTGTGAAAATTGTTTGGTCACTGGCCAGTTGACGTGTGTTGGGTTTGGACATCCGCTGGATCATTTCGTGACGGAGTGCCAGTTGGACTGCCATGGGGTCGACTCTGGGAGCGACTCCAGGATGAGCCAAACGTGGGACATCCGCCGGATAGGTCTCTTGAGGAGTTCCAGTTGGGTTGGCCATGGAGTGTTCTCAACCATGGGAGAAGCTCTAGGATTGTCTCGGGAGTTATATGATGGAGTCCTTGAACATGAATCCATGCGTGGATGTTCTTGGGTTGTCTCCAGTTGGTTGGTGATATTGTATTGCTTGCATATTACATGATGTCATATTTGTACATTTTAGTGAGCCATGGAGTGGAGAGAGCCTCTAGCTCCATTGGTTTACTGAGATATATCCGTATATCTCACCCCGTGTTTGGGGGACCACATTTCAGGTCACTATGAGCCGGGAGGAGCTTCGGGCAAGAAGCCCGTATAGTGGACATTGGATTGGCATGCGGTGCATTGGGATTGCATGACATTTTGGAGGAGGACTATTGGATTGCACATGGCATGACATTAGCATTTTGAGACTTAGGTCATGAACATATTGCATGATGTTATATCCATGCTTTTTGTAGTGTTCATGATTGTATTCTAAGTCTTGTTTATTTCCCTATTATTCATGACATGGATAACTGTATATTTTGAGTGAGCATGGGACTTGTCCATTGCCACATTCATTGCCTTGGAAGTCTTGGTATTCATGTTGTAAAAATGGTCCATATTTGTGTGTAAATGGCCACTACTTTGAGGACTTTGTAAATGATGTATGTTTCAAGGAAATTGCATGATAGAAGGGCTTAGAGCCTACATTAGGACATGTTTATTGTGTTATGTGGAGTACCAAGGGGTTAGGGATGGATTACACAACCTTTCTTGGGCTTAAAATACTGTAATCTGCCATTTCTACTGCATAGTAATCGATTACCCAAGCATGGTAATCGATTACCATGCAACAGGGGACGAAAATTGGCTACTGTCTTCACTGGTAATCGATTACTGAGCTTTGGTAATCGATTACCATGTGAGGTAATCGATTACCCAAAGTTGGTAATCGATTACCAGAACAGAGTATTGAGAAATTTGGCTACTGCCTCATTTTTGACAGGTGGTAATCGATTACCACCCACTGGTAATCGATTACCACAGTGTAATTTTTGAAAATTCAGGTTTTTCTAGACTAAAAGAAAGGGGCTTAACTTGATGGGTAGAACTCCAATTGGTACGTGGTTTGAAACCACGCGTAGACAACGTAAAGGACTATAACTTGGTAAAATGTGAGAGTAAGATGGTGAGTTTAAATGAATTGAATAAAAAGAAGGATGAATGATGTGAGCAAAATGTATGCTTCCGCGCATTGCATTTACAATTATAGTGTTGTTTTAATTGATTACGGAAAAAGTGTTTGATGTAAAAGAAAAGGAATATGATAAAAGAAAAATTTGCCCGTAATTTAATTAACCCAATCACTGTGATTGTAACTGCGCTTAATATCATAATCAATGTTAACAATACCGGTGTACAACGGGCTGTTACAATCATCAAATTGTCATTATTACAATAAATTTATCATTTTTAATTTACAAAAACTTCGATAAGGTAATCATATAGATTAGTTATGATATTAATTATTATTTATATGAAAGAGAGTATTCTAAAACGCGTGTATAAATGCATGCAGTCCCGCTAATCTCTTTATTAGGATTCTAACATACCCTGATCTCGCTATCCTACTATTAGATTGAAAAATAATTTTCATGTACTTGTAATTTAGTAATCTTTTCTTTTTGAAATAAAGCAATGAAAAAGTCATTATTTCATCATTATTATTTGTTATTAGTACATTAGTATATCATCCATTAAATAATTTTAATTATTTATGACCAATTTTATTAATAAATATATTATTTTCTAAAAAATGTAATCGATTTTTTTTTGTAAACAAACTAATTTTTATTATCAAATATGAAATATATTTACTTTTTATTTAACATTTTTTAAGAGATATGAAAAAAACTCTTATCTTAATATATACAATTATAGAGATTAATATTTCTCATGTTACATGAGATAATTTCCAAACATATAAAAGTTTGTGACCCATTTTTTTTCTCTCTCTTTTTTCTCTTTAAATGACCTTAAATGGGTCTCACGTACTTATATTTATGTATATATAAGAGATAAAATTGTCTCATACATTAATCGTATAATTAATTGGGAGGGTCCCACACATTTATATATATATATATATATATATATTTGTGTGTGTGTAAGAAATAAAATTATCTTATACATTAATCCTATAATTAATTGGAAGGGATCTTCTATTAATGATGATCCTATCCAAACAGCTATTGAGCCCAATATTGCTAAGAGGCCCAAAAATCCGCTATAAATAAAGGGTTAAACCACTAAGGTACTCACTCTAAACCCTTTCACAACCAGGATCAAAAAGGCTACGAAAATTATAGACTCCATTAAAAAAGTGACCAAATTTCCTCTTTTGACCCTTGCTTCCCTGATCCTTCTCGTCAACATCCAAATCATCAAGACTTGTAAAAAGGTTTCTGAAATCTCACCTATTCAGTGCGCAATCACTAGGATCTGCCTTAAGCCAAGTGATTTCTTTTTCTTCTGTTTTGTTTGCATTTCATTCTGTGGTTGTTGCTCTTTTTATCCACCCCATTTTTGCAAACTTGCCTTTTCACCCTTTGAAGTTTGACACTTTTTTTTTTTTGCTTGCATTTGAAAGCCTTAACCTTTGAAATCTTCGTTTATAGGGGTGATTTTGTTGATGGGTGCTTGCTTTAGCAATTGCATTAAGGCTGCGAGCCCTTCCATTACAGGTCACCTTCTTCTTTTTGACTTGCATCTTCATATATATATATATATATATATATATATATATTTGTTTTCTGTCAATATGTGAATGAGCTAATTATTCTCCAGATTTTTGGTTCTGTTGGGGTTTGGAAATGAATATGGGATTGATTTTCACAGAGTTAAAGTTGTTAACTTTATGGATAGTTTTCTTTCCAGATTGATTGAAAAACTATTTGATTTTTACCCTTGTTTTAATAAAAAATATTTAAAATTTGCAAATATATGATAAAAAATCCAAAGTTCAAATATCACAATTTACATTTTTAGCATAAAAATTATGGGTTTAGTTTTTCTATAGCTGTGATAAAAAGATATATCAACTACAGACACATACATATTCACCAAAATTTGCCGATTTTTTTGAAAATCAAGATCCAATATTAGATTCTGATAAAAAAATGTATATGTGGCGGACAAAATATTTTTACATCAGCCAGAAATACTTTTGTCATCCCACCAAAAAAAAAACCTTGAGAGTGCATCATCAATATTACGATTTTGGCTTACTTGTCGGATTAGAAAATGGTTATGTTACGTTTTGTTTGTATTTTTTATTGGAAAGAAAAAAAAAGATAACCATCTACACATGAAAATATCTTCTCACCCAAATTCTTTTTAAAAAGAGATAACCCCATTCCAAACTGATCAGAGGTAATGTTTTCTGTAAGATAATTCCTCCAAACTGTAATCCGAGTCCGAGGGAAATTCTTGTTAAGACAACATAAGGATAATTATGGGGTTTTGTGGAAGTCCATCTATCCATGTAAATTTGGTATTATGAGTGATGACTTTGTTTATTTTGTTTTTGTTATAAGGCCAATGACGGTGATTGAGTCATTCTTAAGCTGATTTTCTTGGCATTGATGTAGGGTTCACTTCTAGAAGTGTAAACAGGAGTGGCCATGACATCAGCTCAAATAGCACCAACTCATCAGCCTCCATATCTGTCACTTCAAGAAGTGAGGGTGAGATCTTGCAATCTTCCAATTTGAAAAGCTTCAGCTATAGTGAACTAAGAGCAGCCACAAAAAGGGGAGAGGGAGTATCCTCTGAGAAGCCCATCACCCTCTCTGACAAGGAGGAAGATAGTGAGGACAATGAGCCTATTGGCAAGAGGCTGGAGAAAGGAGGAACATCAAAACCTACTGCTAGGGAGACGTCCCCAAGTAGCTCTGCTACTGAGTCTCTTGACGTTCCATCCCCTCCCCTATCACCAGCTCATTCCTCACCTCCATCAAGAATACAACAACCCTCTCCTATGCAACATAAAGGAAAGGGGATTAAAGAAATAGAAGCAGCACCTGCTGCAGAAGAACAGGTGGCTGAGCAAGAGGCTCAGCCACAGAAGAAACTTGACAAGGGAAAGGTGATTCTTGTTGAATCCCCTAAAAAGAAAAAGCCAATCGTTCCCAGACAGATCAATCTGGGAGGACCACTCTCTTATCCTGTCATCCGTCCTGACATAACTGGGGACGAGGCCCTTGCTAGGGCTCTAGTAGAAAAGGAAGGCTTGGAAGTACCTCCACTGATGGAGGGACAAACTACATCAGCCCCCTATTCTTCCAAGACAAAAGATGTAATAATCAGGCAAGCACTTGAAGAACCTCCAGCTGCTTCCAACAACAACCAGCAGCAGAAAAATAAACCAGCTTCCCCCATTGCATCAAGAAAAAAATCACAAATTGGGATTGCTGAGATTTTTAAAATGATGGGGAAAAAGATGAAAAAGTTGCTTCCTGAAAAACAATCTGTTCCTCAGATTGATTTGACAGATACCACTGAAGAGCTTAAGGCTCTAAGGAACGGGTTGGACCAACTCTCATCTTCCTTCATCAAATTCCAAGAACAACAGAAGGAAGACAGAGAGCAGCTTATCGACATTATTAAAGCCAGCATCAAAGACATCAGTGCTGCCCCCTCTGCACCAACTTTGCAAGTTGTCACGGACGAAATCAAAAAAGCATCTGACTCCCTGACGCATGCTCATTCCCTGCACAACACTAGAGCTGAACTACAGCTTAGGAAACTCCTCCTCAAAAATTCTGAAGAACGAAAAGAAACCAAAGAAGCCCTCAAGGCCTTTGGAACGTACCTGGAGGGAAGAATTTACCTGCTGGAACTCAGAATGTGGGATGTTGAGGCGCAGCTTGTGCAAATTCGTAATGGTACGATAATAATGAGATCCACCATTGATCACCTCGTTGCAGTAATTAGTGATCTACAGAAGCACACTGAGAAATGGCTTCTTGAAGCTGAAGTAAGAAGATTGAGAGATCAGCTCAGGAGAAGACCACCTACACAGGAGGAAACTAATGCTACTAGAGAGGCTGTGACAAGTGCCGGAGAGGATACCAAGTTGGACAAAAGACGTCCCCAGTGAAAAAGAGAAAACCCTCATATTTGTTTAGTTTTATTTCGCTTTCAGTACTTTACATTTGTTTTCTTTTCCGTTCCCTAGTGTAAATTTAATTTATTTTTGAAATGGAAATTTTTTCTTTGTTCAAACTGTTTGGTTCATAGATTTCAGTTATGGTATTGTGGCTGTAAAATTTGAATAATCAATGGCATGAAACACAAAGTCAATGATTAATCATTCTTATTCTTACTCTGAATGCTTGAAATAGGAAAAGTGAAGTGAATTTAAACTTTAGATTTCTGAAGGATGCTGATCTGTATGAACTAAAGCTGGTAAGACACTATTTCTGAGTTGTTTGAGGACAACCAACAATTTAGTTTTGGGGTGTTTGATGGGAAGATAATTTGTTCCCATCTAAGCCCATTTTGATGACAAAATACGATCTTTTCCCTCATCTGATGACCAACTTTAGAATTAAAAACACTTGTTGATGATGCTGCTGATGAGCGAAGGTAATAAAATACATTAGTTATGATATTAATTATTATTTATATGATAGAGAGTATTTTGAAACGCGTGACCAAGATTGTATGTATAAATGCATGCTGGCGCCTGGCAGTCCCGCTAATCTCTTTATTAGGATTCTAACATACCCTGATCTCGCTATCCTACTATTAGATTGAAAAATAATTTTCATGTACTTGTAATTTAGTAATCTTTTCTTTTTCAAATAAAGCAATGAAAAAGTCATTATTTGATCTTTATTATTTGTTATTAGTATAATAGTATATCACCCATTAAATAATTTTAATTATTTGTGACCAATTTTATTAAAAAAATATATTAATTTCAAAAAAAAATGTAATCGATTTTTTTTGTTGTAAACAAACGATTTTGTGTCTTTATCAAATATGAAAAATATTTACTTTATATTTAACACTTTTTAAGATATATGAAAAAAAAACTCATATCTAATGTATACAATTATAGAGATTAATATTTCTCATATCATAGGAGATAATTTCCAAACATGTAAAAGTTTGTGACCCGTATTTTTTTCTTCCCTTTTTTCTCTTTTTTTTTTTATAAATTCTCTCTTTTCTCTTTACATGACCTTACATGGGTCTCACACACTTATATATATATATATATATATATATATATAAGAGAAAAAATTATCTCATATATTAATCCTATAATTAATTGGGACATGATATATTTACCGTCAATTAAGTTTACCAAATTTTATTATCAAACCTTAACCGTTGATTTTTGTTAATCTATTATTCATAATTACTAAAAATTTATAATTAATTAATAAATATCATCCAATAAATTATAACCGTCTCACGAAAGTTAACAATTAAAAATTAATAACAAAAAATAATAACTTTGGTAAATAAATTTCTCTCCTATTTATATTCCGTGCATTAATGTTTACTGGGTTTCCAAAAAGACAAAAAGCAAGAAATAGGAAGAAAAAGAAAAAAAAATAAAAAAGTTTTTATGGACCAGACAAAGGCCTATATTCTAGAAGGTCCGATAAAGGACACACAAACAGGAAGAGAATATTCTGTTAATGATGATCCTATCCAGACAGATAAGCAACCCACATTCTAGAAGGCAGAAATAAGGAGCACAAAAGAAAGGGAATTTTCTATTAATGATGATCCTATCCGGACAGCTAAGCAGCCCACATTGTAGAATTGTTGAGCATTTAGCAATTTGACTTAGGTCACTATGGTGGTGATCGGACTAGATTAAATTGAATTTTGAGTTCTCTCAAGTTGAATTTCTTGTATGTGCTAGCATTGATTGTATATTTATGATAATTGGTATGAAATATGTTGTCTTTGTTTTTATCCTTAATCTCTTTACGAGTCAAAGTTTATATAAATTTGTAATTTGAAAATAAAAAAAGGATTTTGCATAAATTTTGTGATATTTAATTCACCCTTGGAAGCAGCAAAATTTTTAACGGTATATTGATTAATCAATGAGAAGAATATCAGAATCATAACACAACAATCACAACGTTCCGCAAATGACTCTAGCATTTAAACAATTGTGTGAATTATGCATCATATTACTTATCCGACTTGAATGAAATCAAATATTTGAATTTTTTTGGTAAAAATTAAAGGAAAATAAAAACAATCATCAAATTGCCATTATTACAATAAATTTATCATTTTTAATTTACAAAAACTTCAATAAGGAAATAATATACATTAGTTATGATATTAAATATTATTTATATGATAGAGAGTATTTTGAAACGAGTGACCAAGATTGTATGTATAAATGCATGCTGGCGCCTGGTAGTCCCGCTAATCTCTTTATTATGATTCTAACATACCCTGATCTCGCTATCCTACTATTAGATTGAAAAAATAATTTTCATGTACTTGTAATTTAGTAATCTTTTCTTTTTCAAATAAAGCAATGAAAAAGTCATTATTTGTTATTAGTATAATAGTATATCACCCTTTAAATAATTTTAATTATTTGTGACCAATTATATTAATAAATATATTAATTTCAAAAAAAATATAATCGATTTTTTTTGTTGTAAACAAACGGTTTTTTATCTTTATCAAATATGAAAAATATTTACTTTTTATGTAACACTTTTAAAGATATATGAAAAAAAAACTCTTATCTAATGTATACAATTATAGAGATTAATATTTCTCATATCATAGGAGATAATTGCCAAACATATAAAAGTTTGTGACCCGTATTTTTTTTCCCCTCTTTTCTTTTCTCTTTTTTCTTTTGATAAATTCTCTCTTTTCTCTTTACATGACCTTACATGGGTCTTACACACTTATATATATATATATATATATATATATAAGAGAAAGAATTATCTCATATATTAATCCTATAATTAATTGGGACATGATATATTTTCCATCAATTAATTTTACCAATTTTTATTATCAAACCTTAACCGTTGATTTTCGTCAATCTAATATTTATAATTACTAAAAGTTTATAATTAATTAATAAATATCATCCAATAATTTATAACCGTTTCACGAAAATTAACAATTAAAAATTAATAACAAAAAATAATAACTTTGGTAAATAAATTTCTCTCCTATTTATATTCCGTGCATTAATGTTTGTTGGTTTTCCAAAAAGACAAAAAGCAAGAAACAGGAAGAAAAAGAAAAAAAAATAAAAAAGTTTTTATTGACCTGACAAAGGCCTATATTCTATAAGGTCCCAAAAAGGACAGCACAAACAGGAAGAGAATATTCTGTTAATGATGATCCTATCCAGACAGATAAGCAACCCACATTCTAGAAGGCAGAAATAAGGAGCACAAAAGAAAGGGAACTTTCTATTAATGATGATCCTATCCGGACAGCTAAGCAGCCCACATTGTAGAATTGTTGAGCATTTAGCAATTTGACTTAGGTCACTATGGTGGTGATCGGACTAGATTAAATTGAATTTTGAGTTCTCTCAAGTTGAATTTCTTGTATGTGCTAGCATTGATTGTATATTTATGATAATTGGTATGAAATATGTTGTCTTTGTTTTTATCCTTAATCTCTTTACGAGTCAAAGTTTATATAAATTTGTAATTTGAAAATAAAAAAAGGATTTTGCATAAATTTCGTGATATTCAACTCACCCTTGGAAGCAGCCACATTTTTAACGGTATATTGATTAATCAATGAGAAAAATATCAGAATCATAACACAACAATCTCAACGTTTCGCACATGACTCTAGCATTTAAACAATTGTGTGAATTATGCATCGTATTACTTATCCGACTTTAATGAAATCAAATAGTTGAATTTTTTTGGTAAGGATTAAAGGAAAATAAAAACAATCATCAAATTGTCATTATTACAATAAATTTATCATTTTTAATTTACAAAAACTTCGATAAGGTAATCATATACATTAGTTATGATATTAATTATTATTTATATGAAAGAGAGTATTATGAAACGCGTGACCAAGATTTTATGTATAAATGCACTGGCAGTCCCGCTAATCTCTTTATTAGGATTCTAACATACCCTGATCTTGCTATCCTACTA
>JAVKPL010005061.1:0-23440 GCA_032173675.1 Gastrolobium villosum | reverse complement strand
CATAGAAGATTTTTGACCGAAAATGAATTCCATCGAAAATGGATGAATAAAATAAATGCAAGAGAAATTGATTTTGTGAAGTTTTTGGACAGAAAATGGATTCCGTCGAAGATTTTTGACGGAAAATGAATTTCGTCGAAAACGGATGAAAAAAATAAATGCAAAAGAAATTGATTTTGTGAAGTTTTTCGACGAAAAAGAATTGCGTCGAAAACGGATTAATAAAATAAATGAAAACGGATGAATATTGCATTTTTTGATTTTTCGATGGAAAATGGATTTGCGAAATTGTTTTGGTGAAGATTTTTGACGGAAAATGGATTCCGAAGATTTTTGACGGAAAATGAATTCCATCGAAAACAGATGAATAAAATAAATGCAAAAGAAATTGATTTTGTGAAGTTTTTCGACGGAAAATGGATTCGGTCCAAGAACGGAAAATGTATTTCGTCGAAAAATGAATAAAATAAATGCAAAAGAAATTGATTTTGTGAAGTTTTTCGAAATTGAAAACAAAATGGAATTTTTGATGGAAAATGGATTCCCTCGAAAACGGATGAATAAAATAAATGCAAAAGAAATTGATTTTTTTTTTCGACGAAAATGGATTCCGTTTTTTGACGATTTAAATGTACGAAGATTTTTGATGGAAAATGGATTCCGTGATTTTTTGATGTTTTTCGACGGAAAATGGATTCCGTAGAAGATTATTGATGGAAAATGGATTCCGTCGAAGATTTTTGACGGAAAATGAATTCTGTCGATAATGGATGAATAAAATAAATGCAAAAGAAATTGATTTTATGAAGTTTTTCGACGAAAAATGGATTCCTTCGAAAACGGATGAATAAAATAAATGCAAAAGAAATTGATTTTGTGAAGATTTTTGACGGAAAATGGATTCCGTCGAAGATTTTTGACGGAAAATGAAATCCATCGAAAACGGATGAATAAAATAAATGCAAAAGAAATTGATTTTGTGTAGTTTTTCGATGGAAAATGGATTTCGTCAAAGATTTTTGACGGAAAATGTATTCCGTCGAAAACGGATGAATAAAATAAATGCAAAAGAAATTGATTTTGTGAAGTTTTTCGACGGAAAAAGAATTGCGTCGAAAACGGATTAATAAAATAAATGCAAAAGAAATTGATTTTTTGGAGTTTTTTGATGGAAAATGGATTTCGTAGAAGATTTTTGATGGAAAATGGATTCCGTCGAAGTTTTTTGACGGAAAATGAATTCCGTCGAAAACGGATGAATAAAATAAATGCAAAAGAAATTGATTTTGTGAAGTTTTTCGACGGAAAAAGAATTGCGTCGAAAACGGATTAATAAAATAAATGCAAAAGAAATTGATTTTGTGAAGTTTTTCGACGGAAAACAAATTCCGTCAAAAACGGATGAATAAAATAAATGCAAAAGAAATTGATTTTATGATGTTTTTCGACGAAAAATGGATTCCATCGAAGATTTTTGATGAAAAATGTGTTCCGTCGAAAATAGATGAATAAAATAAATGCAAAAGAAATTGATTTTGTGAAGTTTTTCGATGGAAAAAGAATTTCGTCGAAAATAGATTAATAAAATAAATGCAAAAGAAATTGATTTTTTGAAGTATTTCGACGGAAAATGGATTCCGTAGAACATTTTTGATGGAAAATGGATTCCGTCAAAGATTTTTGATGGAAAATGAATTCCGTTGAAAACGGATGAATAAAATAAATGCAAAAGAAATTGATTTTGTGAAGTTTTTCGACGGAAAATGGATTCCGTCGAAGATTTTTTACGGAAAATGGATTCCGTCGAAGATTTTTGACGGATAATGAATTCTGTCGAAAATGGATGAATAAAATAAATGCAAAAGAAATTGATTTTATGTAGTTTTTCGATGAAAAATGGATTCTGTCGAACATTTTTGACGAAAAATGTATACCTTCGAAAACGGATGAATAAAATAAAAGCAAAAGAAATTGATTTTGTGAAGTTTTTCGACGGAAAACAAATTCCGTCGAAAACGGATGAATAAAATAAATGCAAAAGAAATTGATTTTGTGAAGATTTTTGAAGGAAAATGGATTCCGTCGAAGATTTTTGACGGAAAATGAATTCCATCGAAAATGGACGAATAAAATAAATGCAAAAGAAATTGATTTTGTGAAGCTTTTCGACGGAAAATGGATTTCGTCGAAGATTTTTGACTGAAAATGTATTCTCTCCAAAACGGTTGAATAAAATAAATGCAAAAGAAATTGATTTTATGAAGTTTTTCGACGAAAAATGGATTCCTTCGAAAATGGATGAATAAAATAAATGCAAAAGAAATTGATTTTGTGAAATTTTTTGACGGAAAATGGATTCCGTCGAAGATTTTTGACGAAAAATGAATTCCATCGAAAATGGATGAATAAGATAAATGCAAAAGAAATTGATTTTGTGAAGTTTTTCGACGGAAAATGCATTCCGTCGAAGATTTTTTACGGAAAATGGATTCCGTCGAAGATTTTTGACGGATAATCAATTCTGTCGAAAATGGATGAATAAAATAAATGCAAAAGAAATTGATTTTATGA
This sequence comes from Gastrolobium villosum, assembly GCA_032173675.1. Classification (NCBI taxonomy): domain Eukaryota; kingdom Viridiplantae; phylum Streptophyta; class Magnoliopsida; order Fabales; family Fabaceae; genus Gastrolobium; species Gastrolobium villosum. The sequence goes on along the minus strand of JAVKPL010005061.1, from coordinate 20,869 downwards.
AGTTTTTCGATGAAAAATGGATTCTGTCGAACATTTTTGACGAAAAATGTATTCCTTCGAAAACGGATGAATAAAATAAAAGCAAAAGAAATTGATTTTGTGAAGTTTTTCGACGGAAAACAAATTCCGTCGAAAACGGATGAATAAAATAAATGCAAAAGAAATTGATTTTGTGAAGATTTTTTACGGAAAATGGATTCCGTCGAAGATTTTTGACGGAAAATGAATTCCATCGAAAACGGATGAATAAAATAAATGCAAAAGAAATTGATTTTGTGAAGCTTTCCGACGGAAAATGGATTTCGTCGAAGATTTTTGACTGAAAATGTATTCCCTCCAAAACGGTTGAATAAAATAAATGCAAAAGAAATTGATTTTATGAAGTTTTTCGACGAAAAATGGATTCCTTCGAAAACGGATGAATAAAATAAATGCAAAAGAAATTGATTTTGTGAAGATTTTTGACGGAAAATGGATTCCGTCGAAGAATTTTGACGAAAAATGAATTCCATCGAAAATGGATGAATAAGATAAATGCAAAAGAAATTGATTTTGTGAAGTTTTTCGACGGAAAACAAATTCCGTCAAAACTGGATGAATAAAATAAATGCAAAAGAAATTGATTTTGTGAAGTTTTTCGACGGAAAAAGAATTCCGTCGAAAACGGATTAATAAAATAAATGCAAAAGAAATTGATTTTTTGAAGTTTTTCGACGAAAAATAGATTCCGTAGAAGATTTTTGACGGAAAATGGATTCCATCGAAGATTTTTGACGGAAAATGAATTCCATCGAAAACAGATGAATAAAATAAATGCAAAAGAAATTGATTTTGTGAAGTTTTTTAATGGAAAACAAATTCCGTCAAAAACGGATAAATAAAATAAATGCAAAAGAAATTGATTTTATGAAGTTTTTAGACGAAAAATGGATTCCGTCGAAGATATTTGATGAAAAATGTATTCCGTCGAAAACGGATGAATAAAATAAATGCAAAAGTAATAGATTTTGTGAAGTTTTTCGATGGAAAAAGAATTTCGTCGAAAACGGATTAATAAAATAAATGCAAAAGAAATTGATTTTTTGAAGTATTTCGACGGAAAATGGATTACGTAGAAGATTTTTGATGGAAAATGGATTCTGTCGAAGATTTTTGATGGAAAATGAATTCCGTCGAAAACGGATGAATAAAATAAATGCAAAAGAAATTGATTTTGTGAAGTTTTTCGACGGAAAAAGGATTCCGTCGAAGATTTTTGACGGAAAATGAATTCCGCCGAAAATGGATGAATAAAATAAATGCAAAAGAAATTGATTTTATGAAGTTTTTCGATGAAAAATGGATGAAAAATGCAAAAGAAATTGATTTTATGAAGTTTTTCGATGAAAAATGGATTCCGTCGAACATTTTTGACGAAAAATGTATTCCTTCAAAAACGGATGAATAAAATAAATGCAAAAGAAATTGATTTTGTGAAGTTTTTCGACGGAAAACAAATTCCGTCGAAAACGGATGAATAAAATAAATGCAAAAGAAATTGATTTTGTGAAGATTTTTGACGGAAAATGGATTCCGACGAAGATTTTTGACGGAAAATGAATTCCGTCGAAAATGGATGAATAAAATAAATGCAAAAGAAATTGATTTTGTGAAGTTTTTCGATGAAAAATGGATTCCATCGAACATTTTTGACGAAAAATGTATTCCTTCGAAAACGGATGAATAAAATTAATGCAAAAGAAATTGATTTTGTGAAGTTTTTCGACGGAAAACAAATTCCGTCGAAAACGGATGAATAAAATAAATGCAAAAGAAATTGATTTTGTGAAGATTTTTGACGGAAAATGGATTCCGTCGAAGATTTTTGACGGAAAATGAATTCCATCGAAAATGGATGAATAAAATAAATGCAAAAGAATTTGATTTTGTGAAGCTTTTCGACGGAAAATGGATTTCGTCGAAGATTTTTGACTGAAAATGTATTCCGTCAAAAACAGTTGAATAAAATAAATGCAAAAGAAATTGATTTTATGAAGTTTTTCGACAAAAAATGGATTCCTTCGAAAACGGATGAATAAAATAAATGCAAAAGAAATTGATTTTGTGAAGATTTTTGACAGAAAATGGATTCCGTCGAAGATTTTTGACGAAGAATGAATTCCATCGAAAATGGATGAATAAAATAAATGCAAAAGAAATTGATTTTGTGAAGATTTTCGACTGAAAATGGATTCCGTCGAAAATGGATGAATAAAATAAATGCAAAAGAAATTGATTTTGTGAAGTTTTTCGACGGAAAATGGATTCCGTCGATGATTTTTGACAGAAAATGTATTCCATTTAAAATGGATGAATTAAATTAATGCAAAAGAAATTGATTTTGTGAAGTTTTTCGACGGAAAACAAATTCCGTCGAAAATGGATGAATAAAATAAATGCAAAAGATATTGATTTTGTGAAGTTTTTTGACGGAAAATGGATTCCGTAGAAGATTTTTGAAGAAAAACGGATTCCGTCGAAGATTTTTGACAGAAAATGAATTCCATCGAAAACGGATGAATAAAATAAAAGCAAAAGAAATTGATTTTGTGAAGTTTTTCGACGGAAAATGGATTCCGTCGAAGATTTTTGACGGAAAATGAATTCCGTCGAAAATGGATGAATAAAATAAATGAAAAAGAAATTGATTTTGTGAAGTTTTTCGACGGAAAACGGATTCCGTCGAAAATGGATGAATAAAATAAATGCAAAAGAAATTGATTTTATGAAGTTTTTCGACGAAAAATGGATTCCGTCGAAGATTTTTGACGGAAAACGAATTCCGTCGAAAATGGATGAATAAAATAAATGTAAAAGAAATTGATTTTATGAAGTTTTTCGACGAAAAATGTATTCCGTCGAAAACGGATTAATAAAATAAATGCAAAAGAAATTGATTTTGTGAAGATTTTTAAAATAAAATGAATTCCGTCGAAAGCAGATGAATAAAATAAATGCAAATGAAATTGATTTTGTGAAGTTTTTCAACGGAAAATGGATTCCGTCGAAGATTTTTGACGGAAAATGAATTCCATCGAAAGCGGATGAATAAAATAAATGCAAAAGAAATTGATTTTGTGAAGCTTTTCGACGAAAAATGGATTCCGTCGAAGATTTTTGACGGAAAATGAATTCCGTCGAAAATGGATGAATAAAATAAATGCAAAAGAAATTGATTTTGTGAAGTTTTTTGACGGAAAATGGATTCCGTCGAAAATGGATGAATAAAATAAATGCAAAAGAAATTGATTGTGTGAAGTTTTTCGACGGAAAACGGATTCCGTCGAAAATGGATGAATAAAATAATTGCAAAAGAAATTGATTTTATGAAGTTTTTCGACGAAAAATGGATTCCGTCGAAGATTTTTGATGGAAAATGAATTCCGTCGAAAATGGATGAATAAAATGAATGCAAAAGAAATATATTTTATGAAGTTTTTCGACGAAAAATGTATTCCGTCGAAAACGGATTAATAAAATAAATGCAAAAGAAATTGATTTTATGAAGTTTTTCGATGAAAAATGGATTCTGTCGAACATTTTTGACGAAAAATGTATTCCTTCGAAAACGGATGAATAAAATAAAAGCAAAAGAAATTGATTTTGTGAAGTTTTTCAACGGAAAACAAATTCCGTCGAAAACGGATGAATAAAATAAATGCAAAAGAAATTGATTTTGTGAAGATTTTTTACGGAAAATGGATTCCGTCGAAGATTTTTGACGGAAAATGAATTCCATCGAAAACGGATGAATAAAATAAATGCAAAAGAAATTGATTTTGTGAAGCTTTCCGACGGAAAATGGATTTCGTCGAAGATTTTTGACTGAAAATGTATTCCCTCCAAAACGGTTGAATAAAATAAATGCAAAAGAAATTAATTTTATGAAGTTTTTCGACGAAAAATGGATTCCTTCGAAAACGGATGAATAAAATAAATGCAAAAGAAATTGATTTTGTGAAGATTTTTGACGGAAAATGGATTCCGTCGAAGAATTTTGACGAAAAATGAATTCCATCGAAAATGGATGAATAAGATAAATGCAAAAGAAATTGATTTTGTGAAGTTTTTCGACGGAAAACAAATTCCGTCAAAACTGGATGAATAAAATAAATGCAAAAGAAATTGATTTTGTGAAGTTTTTCGACGGAAAAAGAATTCCGTCGAAAACAGATTAATAAAATAAATGCAAAAGAAATTGATTTTTTGAAGTTTTTCGACGAAAAATAGATTCCGTAGAAGATTTTTGACGGAAAATGGATTCCATCGAAGATTTTTGACGGAAAATGAATTCCATCGAAAACAGATGAATAAAATAAATGCAAAAGAAATTGATTTTGTGAAGTTTTTTAATGGAAAACAAATTCCGTCAAAAACGGATAAATAAAATAAATGCAAAAGAAATTGATTTTATGAAGTTTTTAGACGAAAAATGGATTCCGTCGAAGATATTTGATGAAAAATGTATTCCGTCGAAAACGGATGAATAAAATAAATGCAAAAGTAATAGATTTTGTGAAGTTTTTCGATGGAAAAAGAATTTCGTCGAAAACGGATTAATAAAATAAATGCAAAAGAAATTGATTTTTTGAAGTATTTCGACGGAAAATGGATTACGTAGAAGATTTTTGATGGAAAATGGATTCTGTCGAAGATTTTTGATGGAAAATGAATTCCGTCGAAAACGGATGAATAAAATAAATGCAAAAGAAATTGATTTTGTGAAGTTTTTCGACGGAAAAAGGATTCCGTCGAAGATTTTTGACGGAAAATGAATTCCGCCGAAAATGGATGAATAAAATAAATGCAAAAGAAATTGATTTTATGAAGTTTTTCGATGAAAAATGGATTCCGTCGAACATTTTTGACGAAAAATGTATTCCTTCAAAAACGGATGAATAAAATAAATGCAAAAGAAATTGATTTTGTGAAGTTTTTCGACGGAAAACAAATTCCGTCGAAAACGGATGAATAAAATAAATGCAAAAGAAATTGATTTTGTGAAGATTTTTGACGGAAAATGGATTCCGACGAAGATTTTTGACGGAAAATGAATTCCGTCGAAAATGGATGAATAAAATAAATGCAAAAGAAATTGATTTTATGAAGTTTTTCGATGAAAAATGGATTCCATCGAACATTTTTGACGAAAAATGTATTCCTTCGAAAACGGATGAATAAAATTAATGCAAAAGAAATTGATTTTGTGAAGTTTTTCGACGGAAAACAAATTCCGTCGAAAACGGATGAATAAAATAAATGCAAAAGAAATTGATTTTGTGAAGATTTTTGACGGAAAATGGATTCCGTCGAAGATTTTTGACGGAAAATGAATTCCATCGAAAATGGATGAATAAAATAAATGCAAAAGAATTTGATTTTGTGAAGCTTTTCGACGGAAAATGGATTTCGTCGAAGATTTTTGACTGAAAATGTATTCCGTCAAAAACAGTTGAATAAAATAAATGCAAAAGAAATTGATTTTATGAAGTTTTTCGACAAAAAATGGATTCCTTCGAAAACGGATGAATAAAATAAATGCAAAAGAAATTGATTTTGTGAAGATTTTTGACAGAAAATGGATTCCGTCGAAGATTTTTGACGAAGAATGAATTCCATCGAAAATGGATGAATAAAATAAATGCAAAAGAAATTGATTTTGTGAAGATTTTCGACTGAAAATGGATTCCGTCGAAAATGGATGAATAAAATAAATGCAAAAGAAATTGATTTTGTGAAGTTTTTCGACGGAAAATGGATTCCGTCGATGATTTTTGACAGAAAATGTATTCCATTTAAAATGGATGAATTAAATTAATGCAAAAGAAATTGATTTTGTGAAGTTTTTCGACGGAAAACAAATTCCGTCGAAAATGGATGAATAAAATAAATGCAAAAGATATTGATTTTGTGAAGTTTTTTGACGGAAAATGGATTCCGTAGAAGATTTTTGAAGAAAAACGGATTCCGTCGAAGATTTTTGACAGAAAATGAATTCCATCGAAAACGGATGAATAAAATAAAAGCAAAAGAAATTGATTTTGTGAAGTTTTTCGACGAAAAATGGATTCCGTCGAAGATTTTTGACGGAAAATGAATTCCGTCGAAAATGGATGAATAAAATAAATGAAAAAGAAATTGATTTTGTGAAGTTTTTCGACGGAAAACGGATTCCGTCGAAAATGGATGAATAAAATAAATGCAAAAGAAATTGATTTTATGAAGTTTTTCGACGAAAAATGGATTCCGTCGAAGATTTTTGACGGAAAACGAATTCCGTCGAAAATGGATGAATAAAATAAATGTAAAAGAAATTGATTTTATGAAGTTTTTCGACGAAAAATGTATTCCGTCGAAAACGGATTAATAAAATAAATGCAAAAGAAATTGATTTTGTGAAGATTTTTAAAATAAAATGAATTCCGTCGAAAGCAGATGAATAAAATAAATGCAAATGAAATTGATTTTGTGAAGTTTTTCAACGGAAAATGGATTCCGTCGAAGATTTTTGACGGAAAATGAATTCCATCGAAAGCGGATGAATAAAATAAATGCAAAAGAAATTGATTTTGTGAAGCTTTTCGACGAAAAATGGATTCCGTCGAAGATTTTTGACGGAAAATGAATTCCGTCGAAAATGGATGAATAAAATAAATGCAAAAGAAATTGATTTTGTGAAGTTTTTTGACGGAAAATGGATTCCGTCGAAAATGGATGAATAAAATAAATGCAAAAGAAATTGATTGTGTGAAGTTTTTCGACGGAAAACGGATTCCGTCGAAAATGGATGAATAAAATAATTGCAAAAGAAATTGATTTTATGAAGTTTTTCGACGAAAAATGGATTCCGTCGAAGATTTTTGATGGAAAATGAATTCCGTCGAAAATGGATGAATAAAATGAATGCAAAAGAAATATATTTTATGAAGTTTTTCGACGAAAAATGTATTCCGTCGAAAACGGATTAATAAAATAAATGCAAAAGAAATTGATTTTGTGAAGATTTTTAACAGAAAATGAATTCCGTCGAAAGCAGATGAATAAAATAAATGCAAATGAAATTGATTTTATGAAGTTTTTCGACGGAAAATGGATTCCGTCGAAGATTTTTGACGGAAAATGAATTCCGTCGAAAATGAATGAATAAAATAAATGCAAAAGAAATTGATTTTATGAAATTTTTCGATGAAAAATGGATTCCGTCGAAGATTTTTGACGACAAATGTATTCTGTCGAAAACGGATGACTAAAATAAATGCAAAAGAAATTATTTTGTGAAGTTTTTCGACGGAAAAAGAATTTCGTCGAAAACGGATTAATAAAATAATTGCAAAAGAAATTGAATATTTGAAGTTTTTCGACGGAAAATGGATTCCGTAGAAGATTTTTGACGGAAAATGAATTCCGTCGAAAATGGATGAATAAAATAAATGAAAAAGAAATTGATTTTGTGAAGTTTTTCGACGGAAAACGGATTCCGTCGAAAATGGATGAATAAAATAAATGCAAAAGAAATTGATTTTATGAAGTTTTTCGACGAAAAATGGATTCCGTCGAAGATTTTTGACGGAAGATGGATTCCGTCGAAAATGGATGAATAAAATAAATGTAAAAGAAATTGATTTTATGAAGTTTTTCGACGAAAAATGTATTCCGTCGAAAACGGATTAATAAAATAAATGCAAAAGAAATTGATTTTGTGAAGATTTTTAAAATAAAATGAATTCCGTCGAAAGCAGATGAATAAAATAAATGCAAATGAAATTGATTTTGTGAAGTTTTTCAACGGAAAATGGATTCCGTAGAAGTTTTTGACGGAAAACGGATTCCGTCGAAAATAGATGAATAAAATAATTGCAAAAAGAAATTGATTTTATGAAGTTTTTCGACGGAAAATGGATTCCGTCGAAGATTTTTGATGGAAAATGAATTCCGTCGAAAATGGATGAATAAAATAAATGCAAAAGAAATTGATTTTGTGAAGTTTTTTGACGGAAAATGGATTCCGTCGAAAATGGATGAATAAAATAAATGCAAAAGAAATTGATTTTGTGAAGTTTTTCGACGGAAAACGGATTCCGTCGAAAATGGATGAATAAAATAATTGCAAAAGAAATTGATTTTATGAAGTTTTTCGACGAAAAATGGATTCCGTCGAAGATTTTTGACGGAAAATGAATTCCGTCGAAAATGGATGAATAAAATGAATGCAAAAGAAATATATTTTATGAAGATTTTTGACGGAAAATGAATTCCGTCGAAAATGAATGAATAAAATAAATGCAAAAGAAATTGATTTTATGATGTTTTTCGATGAAAAATGGATTCCGTCGAAGATTTTTGACGAAAAATGTATTCTGTCGAAAACGGATGACTAAAATAAATGCAAAAGAAATTATTTTGTGTAGTTTTTCGACGGAAAACGGATTCCGTCGAAAATGGATGAATAAAATAAATGCAAAAGAAATTGATTTTATGAAGTTTTTCGACGAAAAATGGATTCCGTCGAAGATTTTTGACGGAAAACGAATTCCGTCGAAAATGGATGAATAAAATAAATGTAAAAGAAATTGATTTTATGAAGTTTTTCGACGAAAAATGTATTCCGTCGAAAACGGATTAATAAAATAAATGCAAAAGAAATTGATTTTGTGAAGATTTTTAAAATAAAATGAATTCCGTCGAAAGCAGATGAATAAAATAAATGCAAATGAAATTGATTTTGTGAAGTTTTTCAACGGAAAATGGATTCCGTCGAAGATTTTTGACGGAAAATGAATTCCATCGAAAGCGGATGAATAAAATAAATGCAAAAGAAATTGATTTTGTGAAGCTTTTCGACGAAAAATGGATTCCGTCGAAGATTTTTGACGGAAAATGAATTCCGTCGAAAATGGATGAATAAAATAAATGCAAAAGAAATTGATTTTGTGAAGTTTTTTGACGGAAAATGGATTCCGTCGAAAATGGATGAATAAAATAAATGCAAAAGAAATTGATTGTGTGAAGTTTTTCGACGGAAAACGGATTCCGTCGAAAATGGATGAATAAAATAATTGCAAAAGAAATTGATTTTATGAAGTTTTTCGACGAAAAATGGATTCCGTCGAAGATTTTTGATGGAAAATGAATTCCGTCGAAAATGGATGAATAAAATGAATGCAAAAGAAATATATTTTATGAAGTTTTTCGACGAAAAATGTATTCCGTCGAAAACGGATTAATAAAATAAATGCAAAAGAAATTGATTTTGTGAAGATTTTTAACAGAAAATGAATTCCGTCGAAAGCAGATGAATAAAATAAATGCAAATGCAAATGAAATTGATTTTATGAATTCCGTCGAAAATGAATGAATAAATAAATGCAAAAGAAATTGATTTTATGAAATTTTTCGATGAAAAATGGATTCCGTCGAAGATTTTTGACGACAAATGTATTCTGTCGAAAACGGATGACTAAAATAAATGCAAAAGAAATTATTTTGTGAAGTTTTTCGACGGAAAAAGAATTTCGTCGAAAACGGATTAATAAAATAATTGCAAAAGTAATTGAATATTTGAAGTTTTTCGACGGAAAATGGATTCCGTAGAAGATTTTTGATGGAAAATGGATTCCGTCGAAGATTTTTGACGGAAAATGAATTCCGTCGAAAATGGATGAATAAAATAAATGCAAAAGAAATTGATTTTGTTAAGTTTTTCGACGGAAAATGGATTCCGTCGAAGATTTTTGACGGAAAATGAATTCCATCGAAAGCGGATGAATAAAATAAAGGCAAAAGAAATTGATTTTGTGAAGCTTTTCGACGGAAAATGGATTTCGTCGAAGATTTTTGACTGAAAATGTATTCGGTCGAAAACGGATGAATAAAATAAATGCAAAAGAAATTGATATTGTGAAGTTTTTTGACGGAAAATGGATTCCGTCGAAAATGGATGAATAAAATAAATGCAAAAGAAATTGATTTTGTGAAGTTTTTCGACGGAAAATGGATTCTGTCGAAGATATTTGATGGAAAATGTATTCCGTCGAAAATGAATGAATTAAATTAATGCAAAAGAAATTTATTTTGTGAAGTTTTTCAACGGAAAACGAATTCCGTCGAAAATGGATTAATAAGATAAATGTAAAAGAAATTGATTTTTTGATGTTTTTCGACGGAAAATGGATTCCGTAGAAGATTTTTGATGGAAAATGGATTCCGTCGAAGATTTTTGACGGAAAATGAATTCCGTCGAAAATGGATGAATAAAATAAATGCAAAAGAAATTGATTTTATGAAGTTTTTCGACGAAAAATGATTCCTTCGAAAACGGATGAATAAAATAAATGCAAAAGAAATTGATTTTGGGAAGTTTTTCGACGGAAAAAGAATTGCGTCGAAAACGGATTAATAAAATAACCGCAAAAGAAATTGATTTTTTGGAGTTTTTCGATGGAAAATGGATTTCGTAGAAGATTTTTGACGGAAAATGAATTCCATCGAAAACGGATGAATAAAATAAATGCAAAAGAAATTGATTTTGTGAAGTTTTTCGACGGAAAATGGATTCCGTCGAAGATTTTTGACGGAAAATGAATTCCGTCAAAAATGGATGAAAAAAATAAATGCAAAAGAAATTGATTTTCTGAAGTTTTTCGACGGAAAAAGGATTCCGTCGAAGATTTTTGAAGGAAAATGAATTCCGTCGAAAATGGATGAATAAAATAAATGTAAAAGAAATTGATTTTATGAAGTTTTTCGATGAAAAATGGATTCCGTCGAACATTTTTGGCGAAAAATTATTCCGTCGAAAATGGATGAATAAAATAAATGCAAAAGAAATTGATTTTGTGAAGATTTTTGACCGTCGAAGATTTTTGACGGAAAATGAATTCCATCGAAAATGGATGAATAAAATAAATGCAAAAGAAATTGATTTTGTGAAGTTTTTCGACGGAAAATGGATTAGGTCGAAGATTTTTGACGGAAAATGTATTCCGTCGAAAACGGATGAATAAAATAAATGCAACAGAAATTGATTTTGTGAAGTTTTTCGACGGAAAAAGAATTGCGTCGAAAACGGATTAATAAAATAAATGCAAAAGAAATTGATTTTTTGAAGTTTTTCGACGGAAAATGGATTTCGTAGAAGATTTTTGATGGAAAATGGATTCCGTCGAAGATTTTTGACAGAAAATGAATTCCGTCGAAAACGGATGAATAAAACAAATGCAAAAGAAATTGATTTTGTGAAGTTTTTTGACGGAAAATGGATTCCGTCGAAGATTTTGGACGGAAAACGAATACCGTCGAAAATGGATGAATAAAATAAATGAAAAAGAAATTGATTTTGTGAAGTTTTTCGACGGAAAACGGATACCGTCGAGAATGGATGAATAAAATAAATGCAAAAGAAATTGATTTTATCAAGTTTTTCGACGCAAAATGTATTCCGCCGAAGATTTTTGACGAAAAATTTAATCCGTCGCAAACGGATGAATAAAATAAATGCAAAATAAATTGATTTTGTGAAGTTTTTCGACGGAAAACAAATTCCGTCGAAAACGGATGAATAAAATAAATGCAAAAGAAATTGATTTTGTGAAGTTTTTCGACAGAAAATGGATTCCGTAGAAGATTTTTCACGGAAAATGGATTCCGTCGAAATTTTTTGAAGGAAAATGAATTTCTTCGAAAATGGATGAATAAAATAAATGCAAAAGAAATTGATTTTGTGTAGTTTTTCGATGGAAAATGGATTCCGTCAAAGATTTTTGACGGAAAATGTATTCCGTCGAAAACGGATGAATAAAATAAATGCAAAAGAAATTGATTTTGTGAAGTTTTTCGACGGAAAAAGAATTGCGTCGAAAACGGATGAATAAAATAAATGTAAAAGAAATTGATTTTTTGGAGTTTTTCGATGGAAAATGGATTTCGTCGAAGATTTTTGACGGAAAATGAATTCTGTCGATAATGGATGAATAAAATAAATGCAAAAGAAATTGATTTTATGAAGTTTTTCGACGAAAAATGGATTCCTTCGAAAACGGATGAATAAAATAAATGCAAAAGAAATTGATTTTGTGAAGATTTTTGACGGAAAATGGATTCCGTCGAAGATTTTTGACGGAAAATGAAATCCATCGAAAACGGATGAATAAAATAAATGCAAAAGAAATTGATTTTGTGTAGTTTTTCGATGGAAAATGGATTTCGTCAAAGATTTTTGACGGAAAATGTATTCCGTCGAAAACGGATGAATAAAATAAATGCAAAAGAAATTGATTTTGTGAAGTTTTTCGACGGAAAAAGAATTGCGTCGAAAACGGATTAATAAAATAAATGCAAAAGAAATTGATTTTTTGGAGTTTTTTGATGGAAAATGGATTTCGTAGAAGATTTTTGATGGAAAATGGATTCCGTCGAAGTTTTTTGACGGAAAATGAATTCCGTCGAAAACGGATGAATAAAATAAATGCAAAAGAAATTGATTTTGTGAAGTTTTTCGACGGAAAAAGAATTGCGTCGAAAACGGATTAATAAAATAAATGCAAAAGAAATTGATTTTGTGAAGTTTTTCGACGGAAAACAAATTCCGTCAAAAACGGATGAATAAAATAAATGCAAAAGAAATTGATTTTATGATGTTTTTCGACGAAAAATGGATTCCGTCGAAGATTTTTGATGAAAAATGTGTTCCGTCGAAAATAGATGAATAAAATAAATGCAAAAGAAATTGATTTTGTGAAGTTTTTCGATGGAAAAAGAATTTCGTCGAAAATAGATTAATAAAATAAATGCAAAAGAAATTGATTTTTTGAAGTATTTCGACGGAAAATGGATTCCGTAGAACATTTTTGATGGAAAATGGATTCCGTCAAAGATTTTTGATGGAAAATGAATTCCGTTGAAAACGGATGAATAAAATAAATGCAAAAGAAATTGATTTTGTGAAGTTTTTCGACGGAAAATGGATTCCGTCGAAGATTTTTTACGGAAAATGGATTCCGTCGAAGATTTTTGACGGATAATGAATTCTGTCGAAAATGGATGAATAAAATAAATGCAAAAGAAATTGATTTTATGTAGTTTTTCGATGAAAAATGGATTCTGTCGAACATTTTTGACGAAAAATGTATTCCTTCGAAAACGGATGAATAAAATAAAAGCAAAAGAAATTGATTTTGTGAAGTTTTTCGACGGAAAACAAATTCCGTCGAAAACGGATGAATAAAATAAATGCAAAAGAAATTGATTTTGTGAAGATTTTTGAAGGAAAATGGATTCCGTCGAAGATTTTTGACGGAAAATGAATTCCATCGAAAATGGACGAATAAAATAAATGCAAAAGAAATTGATTTTGTGAAGCTTTTCGACGGAAAATTTCGACGGAAAATGGATTTCGTCGAAGATTTTTGACTGAAAATGTATTCTCTCCAAAACGGTTGAATAAAATAAATGCAAAAGAAATTGATTTTATGAAGTTTTTCGACGAAAAATGGATTCCTTCGAAAATGGATGAATAAAATAAATGCAAAAGAAATTGATTTTGTGAAATTTTTTGACGGAAAATGGATTCCGTCGAAGATTTTTGACGAAAAATGAATTCCATCGAAAATGGATGAATAAGATAAATGCAAAAGAAATTGATTTTGTGAAGTTTTTCGACGGAAAATGCATTCCGTCGAAGATTTTTTACGGAAAATGGATTCCGTCGAAGATTTTTGACGGATAATCAATTCTGTCGAAAATGGATGAATAAAATAAATGCAAAAGAAATTGATTTTATGAAGTTTTTCGATGAAAAATGGATTCTGTCGAACATTTTTGACGAAAAATGTATTCCTTCGAAAACGGATGAATAAAATAAAAGCAAAAGAAATTGATTTTGTGAAGTTTTTCGACGGAAAACAAATTCCGTCGAAAACGGATGAATAAAATAAATGCAAAAGAAATTGATTTTGTGAAGATTTTTTACGGAAAATGGATTCCGTCGAAGATTTTTGACGGAAAATGAATTCCATCGAAAACGGATGAATAAAATAAATGCAAAAGAAATTGATTTTGTGAAGCTTTCCGACGGAAAATGGATTTCGTCGAAGATTTTTGACTGAAAATGTATTCCCTCCAAAACGGTTGAATAAAATAAATGCAAAAGAAATTGATTTTATGAAGTTTTTCGACGAAAAATGGATTCCTTCGAAAACGGATGAATAAAATAAATGTAAAAGAAATTGATTTTGTGAAGATTTTTGACGGAAAATGGATTCCGTCGAAGAATTTTGACGAAAAATGAATTCCATCGAAAATGGATGAATAAGATAAATGCAAAAGAAATTGATTTTGTGAAGTTTTTCGACGGAAAACAAATTCCGTCAAAACTGGATGAATAAAATAAATGCAAAAGAAATTGATTTTGTGAAGTTTTTCGACGGAAAAAGAATTCCGTCGAAAACGGATTAATAAAATAAATGCAAAAGAAATTGATTTTTTGAATTTTTTCGACGAAAAATAGATTCCGTAGAAGATTTTTGACGGAAAATGGATTCCATCGAAGATTTTTGACGGAAAATGAATTCCATCGAAAACAGATGAATAAAATAAATGCAAAAGAAATTGATTTTGTGAAGTTTTTTAATGGAAAACAAATTCCGTCAAAAACGGATAAATAAAATAAATGCAAAAGAAATTGATTTTATGAAGTTTTTAGACGAAAAATGGATTCCGTCGAAGATATTTGATGAAAAATGTATTCCGTCGAAAACGGATGAATAAAATAAATGCAAAAGTAATAGATTTTGTGAAGTTTTTCGATGGAAAAAGAATTTCGTCGAAAACGGATTAATAAAATAAATGCAAAAGAAATTGATTTTTTGAAGTATTTCGACGGAAAATGGATTACGTAGAAGATTTTTAATGGAAAATGCATTCTGTCGAAGATTTTTGATGGAAAATGAATTCCGTCGAAAACGGATGAATAAAATAAATGCAAAAGAAATTGATTTTGTGAAGTTTTTCGACGGAAAAAGGATTCCGTCGAAGATTTTTGACGGAAAATGAATTCCGCCGAAAATGGATGAATAAAATAAATGCAAAAGAAATTGATTTTATGAAGTTTTTCGACGGAAAACGGATTCCGTCGAAAATGGATGAATAAAATAAATGCAAAAGAAATTGATTTTATGAAGTTTTTCGACGAAAAATGGATTCCGTCGAAGATTTTTGACGGAAGATGGATTCCGTCGAAAATGGATGAATAAAATAAATGTAAAAGAAATTGATTTTATGAAGTTTTTCGACGAAAAATGTATTCCGTCGAAAATGGATTAATAAAATAAATGCAAAAGAAATTGATTTTGTGAAGATTTTTAAAATAAAATGAATTCCGTCGAAAGCAGATGAATAAAATAAATGCAAATGAAATTGATTTTGTGAAGTTTTTCAACGGAAAATGGATTCCGTAGAAGTTTTTGACGGAAAACGGATTCCGTCGAAAATAGATGAATAAAATAATTGCAAAAGAAATTGATTTTATGAAGTTTTTCGACGAAAAATGGATTCCGTCGAAGATTTTTGACGGAAAATGAATTCCGTCGAAAATGGATGAATAAAATAAATGCAAAAGAAATTGATTTTGTGAAGTTTTTTGACGGAAAATGGATTCCGTCGAAAATGGATGAATAAAATAAATGCAAAAGAAATTGATTTTGTGAAGTTTTTCGACGGAAAACGGATTCCGTCGAAAATGGATGAATAAAATAATTGCAAAAGAAATTGATTTTATGAAGTTTTTCGACGAAAAATGGATTCCGTCGAAGATTTTTGACGGAAAATGAATTCCGTCGAAAATGGATGAATAAAATGAATGCAAAAGAAATATATTTTATGAAGATTTTTGACGGAAAATGAATTCCGTCGAAAATTAATGAATAAAATAAATGCAAAAGAAATAGATTTTATGAAGTTTTTCGATGAAAAATGGATTCCGTCGAAGATTTTTGACGAAAAATGTATTCTGTCGAAAACGGATGACTAAAATAAATGCAAAAGAAATTATTTTGTGAAGTTTTTCGACGGAAAAAGAATTTCGTCGAAAACGGATTAATAAAATAATTGCAAAAGAAATTGAATATTTGAAGTTTTTCGACGGAAAATGGATTCCGTAGAAGATTTTTGATGGAAAATGGATTCCGTCGAAGATTTTTGACGGAAAATGAATTCCGTCGAAAATGGATGAATAAAATAAATGCAAAAGAAATTGATTTTGTGAAGTTTTTCGACGGAAAATGGATTCCGTCGAAGATTTTTGACGGAAAATGAATTCCATCGAAAGCGGATGAATAAAATAAAGGCAAAAGAAATTGATTTTGTGAAGCTTTTCGACGGAAAATGGATTTCGTCGAAGATTTTTGACTGAAAATGTATTCGGTCGAAAACGGATGAATAAAATAAATGCAAAAGAAATTGATATTGTGAAGTTTTTTGACGGAAAATGGATTCCGTCGAAAATGGATGAATAAAATAAATGCAAAAGAAATTGATTTTGTGAAGTTTTTCGACGGAAAATGGATTCTGTCGAAGATATTTGATGGAAAATGTATTCCGTCGAAAATGAATGAATTAAATTAATGCAAAAGAAATTTATTTTGTGAAGTTTTTCAACGGAAAACGAATTCCGTCGAAAATGGATTAATAAGATAAATGTAAAAGAAATTGATTTTTTGATGTTTTTCGACGGAAAATGGATTCCGTAGAAGATTTTTGATGGAAAATGGATTCCGTCGAAGATTTTTGACGGAAAATGAATTCCGTCGAAAATGGATGAATAAAATAAATGCAAAAGAAATTGATTTTATGAAGTTTTTCGACGAAAAATGATTCCTTCGAAAACGGATGAATAAAATAAATGCAAAAGAAATTGATATTGTGAAGATTTTTGACGGAAAATGGATTCTGTCTAAGTTTTTCGACGAAAAATGTATTCCGTCGAAAACGGATTAATAAAATAAATGCAAAAGAAATTGATTTTGTGAAGATTTTTAACAGAAAATGAATTCCGTCGAAAGCAGATGAATAAAATAAATGCAAAAGAAATTGATTTTGGGAAGTTTTTCGACGGAAAAAGAATTGCGTCGAAAACGGATTAATAAAATAAATGCAAAAGAAATTGATTTTTTGGAGTTTTTCGATGGAAAATGGATTTCGTAGAAGATTTTTGACGGAAAATGAATTCCATCGAAAACGGATGAATAAAATAAATGCAAAAGAAATTGATTTTGTGAAGTTTTTCGACGGAAAATGGATTCCGTCGAATTGGATTCCGTCGAAGATTTCGAAAACGGATGAATAAAATAAATGCAAAAGAAATTGATTTTGTGACGGAAAATGAATTCCGTCAAAAATGGATGAAAAAAATAAATGCAAAAGAAATTGATTTTCTGAAGTTTTTCGACGGAAAAAGGATTCCGTCGAAGATTTTTGAAGGAAAATGAATTCCGTCGAAAATGGATGAATAAAATAAATGTAAAAGAAATTGATTTTATGAAGTTTTTCGATGAAAAATGGATTCCGTCGAACATTTTTGGCGAAAAATTATTCCGTCGAAAATGGATGAATAAAATAAATGCAAAAGAAATTGATTTTGTGAAGATTTTTGACCGTCGAAGATTTTTGACGGAAAATGAATTCCATCGAAAATGGATGAATAAAATAAATGCAAAAGAAATTGATTTTGTGAAGTTTTTCGACGGAAAATGGATTAGGTCGAAGATTTTTGACGGAAATGTATTCCGTCGAAAACGGATGAATAAAATAAATGCAACAGAAATTGATTTTGTGAAGTTTTTCGACGGAAAAAGAATTGCGTCGAAAACGGATTAATAAAATAAATGCAAAAGAAATTGATTTTTTGAAGTTTTTCGACGGAAAATGGATTTCGTAGAAGATTTTTGATGGAAAATGGATTCCGTCGAAGATTTTTGACAGAAAATGAATTCCGTCGAAAACGGATGAATAAAACAAATGCAAAAGAAATTGATTTTGTGAAGTTTTTTGACGGAAAATGGATTCCGTCGAAGATTTTGGACGGAAAACGAATACCGTCGAAAATGGATGAATAAAATAAATGAAAAAGAAATTGATTTTGTGAAGTTTTTCGACGGAAAACGGATACCGTCGAGAATGGATGAATAAAATAAATGCAAAAGAAATTGATTTTATCAAGTTTTTCGACGCAAAATGTATTCCGCCGAAGATTTTTGACGAAAAATGTATTCCGTCGAAAACGGATGAATAAAATAAATGCAAAATAAATTGATTTTGTGAAGTTTTTCGACGGAAAACAAATTCCGTCGAAAACGGATGAATAAAATAAATGCAAAAGAAATTGATTTTGTGAAGTTTTTCGACAGAAAATGGATTCCGTCGAAATTTTTTGAAGGAAAATGAATTTCTTCGAAAATGGATGAATAAAATAAATGCAAAAGAAATTGATTTTGTGTAGTTTTTCGATGGAAAATGGATTCCGTCAAAGATTTTTGACGGAAAATGAATTCCGTCGAAAATGGATGAATAAAATAAATGCAAAAGAAATTGAGTTTGTGATGTTTTTCGACGGAAAAAGAATTGCGTCGAAAACGGATGAATAAAATAAATGTAAAAGAAATTGATTTTTTGGAGTTTTTCGATGGAAAATGGATTTCGTCGAAGATTTTTGACGGAAAATGAATTCTGTCGATAATGGATGAATAAAATAAATGCAAAAGAAATTGATTTTATGAAGTTTTTCGACGAAAAATGGATTCCTTCGAAAACGGATGAATAAAATAAATGCAAAAGAAATTGATTTTGTGAAGATTTTTGACGGAAAATGGATTCCGTCGAAGATTTTTGACGGAAAATGAAATCCATCGAAAACGGATGAATAAAATAAATGCAAAAGAAATTGATTTTGTGTAGTTTTTCGATGGAAAATGGATTTCGTCAAAGATTTTTGACGGAAAATGTATTCCGTCGAAAACGGATGAATAAAATAAATGCAAAAGAAATTGATTTTGTGAAGTTTTTCGACGGAAAAAGAATTGCGTCGAAAACGGATTAATAAAATAAATGCAAAAGAAATTGATTTTTTGGAGTTTTTTGATGGAAAATGGATTTCGTAGAAGATTTTTGATGGAAAATGGATTCCGTCGAAGTTTTTTGACGGAAAATGAATTCCGTCGAAAACGGATGAATAAAATAAATGCAAAAGAAATTGATTTTGTGAAGTTTTTCGACGGAAAAAGAATTGCGTCGAAAACGGATTAATAAAATAAATGCAAAAGAAATTGATTTTGTGAAGTTTTTCGACGGAAAACAAATTCCGTCAAAAACGGATGAATAAAATAAATGCAAAAGAAATTGATTTTATGATGTTTTTCGACGAAAAATGGATTCCGTCGAAGATTTTTGATGAAAAATGTGTTCCGTCGAAAATAGATGAATAAAATAAATGCAAAAGAAATTGATTTTGTGAAGTTTTTCGATGGAAAAAGAATTTCGTCGAAAATAGATTAATAAAATAAATGCAAAAGAAATTGATTTTTTGAAGTATTTCGACGGAAAATGGATTCCGTAGAAGATTTTTGATGGAAAATGGATTCCGTCAAAGATTTTTGATGGAAAATGAATTCCGTTGAAAACGGATGAATAAAATAAATGCAAAAGAAATTGATTTTGTGAAGTTTTTCGACGGAAAATGGATTCCGTCGAAGATTTTTTACGGAAAATGGATTCCGTCGAAGATTTTTGACGGATAATGAATTCTGTCGAAAATGGATGAATAAAATAAATGCAAAAGAAATTGATTTTATGTAGTTTTTCGATGAAAAATGGATTCTGTCGAACATTTTTGACGAAAAATGTATTCCTTCGAAAACGGATGAATAAAATAAAAGCAAAAGAAATTGATTTTGTGAAGTTTTTCGACGGAAAACAAATTCCGTCGAAAACGGATGAATAAAATAAATGCAAAAGAAATTGATTTTGTGAAGATTTTTGAAGGAAAATGGATTCCGTCGAAGATTTTTGACGGAAAATGAATTCCATCGAAAATGGACGAATAAAATAAATGCAAAAGAAATTGATTTTGTGAAGCTTTTCGACGGAAAATGGATTTCGTCGAAGATTTTTGACTGAAAATGTATTCTCTCCAAAACGGTTGAATAAAATAAATGCAAAAGAAATTGATTTTATGAAGTTTTTCGACGAAAAATGGATTCCTTCGAAAATGGATGAATAAAATAAATGCAAAAGAAATTGATTTTGTGAAATTTTTTGACGGAAAATGGATTCCGTCGAAGATTTTTGACGAAAAATGAATTCCATCGAAAATGGATGAATAAGATAAATGCAAAAGAAATTGATTTTGTGAAGTTTTTCGACGGAAAATGCATTCCGTCGAAGATTTTTTACGGAAAATGGATTCCGTCGAAGATTTTTGACGGATAATCAATTCTGTCGAAAATGGATGAATAAAATAAATGCAAAAGAAATTGATTTTATGAAGTTTTTCGATGAAAAATGGATTCTGTCGAACATTTTTGACGAAAAATGTATTCCTTCGAAAACGGATGAATAAAATAAAAGCAAAAGAAATTGATTTTGTGAAGTTTTTCGACGGAAAACAAATTCCGTCGAAAACGGATGAATAAAATAAATGCAAAAGAAATTGATTTTGTGAAGATTTTTTACGGAAAATGGATTCCGTCGAAGATTTTTGACGGAAAATGAATTCCATCGAAAACGGATGAATAAAATAAATGCAAAAGAAATTGATTTTGTGAAGCTTTCCGACGGAAAATGG
>JAVKPL010005060.1:0-23039 GCA_032173675.1 Gastrolobium villosum | reverse complement strand
TTTTTCATGTTTGGATTTCAATATAAAAACAAAAAAAAAACAAAAAAAAGAAAAAACAAAAAAACAAAAAAAAAGATAAAAAAAAGAGTTGATTAATTTTCTTGTTCTCCTATGATTAGTGAGTTATACATGGATTATACTTGAATCACAGGGCTTGATAGAAATTTCTGTTTGGGCTTGGTTCTTGATTCTTGGATTGCATTACTTGCTGTTTGATACTGTGCTGCTGATTGCATGATTTGGTATACCCTTGTGAGGTTTTTGAGCCTGTAGACATGGTCTTCATATGTAGGCCAGTCTTTCTTTCTTGTGTGATTCTACTCTTGATTGTTGTCCTCTAGAACTTTTTTTTTGGTAAGTACATGGGGCAAAAAGCCCCACGACAACAGCAACACAAAGAACAGAAAACAAAGGACCAGAAACAGCAAAAACAGCAGCTACAAACTAGGAAAAGAAAGACACAAAATAGAACAAAAACCAGCCTACTAGGAGTTGCCTGGATCTAACAAATCTGCAGCAAGAAGATTGACCAGCTCCCTCTGAGGTGAGGGGATAACAGTAAATCCAAAAGAATCATGTAAAGCATGCTTTGCTATCCAATCTGCACAGCAGTTGCAGGATCTAGAGATATGCTTCAAAGAAACAGACCACTTCCTAAACAAAGCTACTCGAATCTTAGTCACCAATGGTAACTTTCGAGTCTCATTACCAACCTTGGTAAGAAAGCCAATGGCTTGAAGCGAATCAGATTCAAGAACAACTTCCCTCCATCCAGAGTTCCAAGCAAAATCCAAACCATATAGAATTGCCCATAATTCAGCATGCAAGGGGGAACAAGATCCAATAAAAAAGAAAAACCACCAACCCACTTACCTTCCCAGTCTCTTAATAAACCACCACAAGCAGCTCTCTCAGAGGTAGCCGCACCATCAACATTTAATTTCAAAACACCTTGAGAAGGGGCTTTCCAAACCACAGGGGATCTGACAGGGTGACTAGCCAGGCCAAAAAGATAAGATTTTTTCCTACTCAAACAACCTAACTCTTTTACTGATTTAGCCAAGCTTGGGGAAGGATCTTCTGGTCTCTTAGCAGAATCATCATGAAACTCTTTATTTATCCAATGCCATAAAAAGTTACAGGCAGTAAAAAAATAATCCCTCCAGACATCAGCCTTCGGAAACTTGTAATTCAAATTAAGGATAATCCACTCTTGGAAGCAGGTTATGTTGAAAAATTCTGAAGGTAAAGGCTGGACCCAAAAGATAGACCATACCTTTCTAGCTTTGAAGCAATCTCTAAATACATGAAGATTAGTTTCCACCAGACCAGAACAGGAAGGGAAGGTATTGGAGCTGTCACTCCATTTGCTGATATACTCCTTTGTTAGCAATCCTACCATGAAGCATCCTCCATAAAAGATATTTGACTCTTTCTACTCCTTTCCAAGACCAGATCCGATCCCAACAGCTAACACCAGAATAAGAATTTGGGCTGGTTAGATCATTATATGCAGCTTTAACAATAGATTGACCAGGTAGGTAATTTCTCCAGCACACATAGTCCTCCTCAGCTTCAAAATCCGGATGGGGGATTGCCATAATACGGTTCACAGTACCATCATCAAAATGATTATTAAGATAAGGGACATTCCATCCGTCTCCTGTAGAAAAAGTGGAATGGTTAATATTGAGATTAACAATATCATCAGATGGGTTAACAACAGCTAGCTCAAGAAGGCTAGAGTTAAAACCCGCCCAATCATCCTTCCAAAAATCAATCTTCTTCCCATTTCCAATCTGCCAGGAAAGGTTGCTAAGCATATCTGGCCAGATTTTAGCAAGACTCTTCCATAAGAGAGAATCGTAAGGCTTACAAGATATCTCCTTCATGAAGTCCTTATTCCTGCCATATTTCGCCACTAGGACTTGAGCCCACAGCTTATCAGGAGATTGAGTTAAATTCCAAGCACACTTCTGGAGGAAAGCTTCGTTTTGTAACCTTAGATTAATAATGCCCAACCCACCATGATTCTTCCCCATTTTGAGTTGCTCCCAGCTGACAGAGTGGTGTCTCCTATGATCAGCAGTGTCCCCCCAAATGAAACTTCTTTGGAGTTTCTCTATATCATCACAGATACCCTTAGGAAGGAGACTACTCTGCATATGGAACATGGGGATAGCTGAGATGACAGACTTGGCTAAAGTAACTCTTCCTGCCAAAGATAAGCAACTTTTTTCCAACCCTGGAGTCTGCTATTAACTCTATCCATAATCTCCCCGTAGTGTTGTTCTTGTCCTCTAGAACTTGCTCTTGTTCTTTTTGAAACTGCACTTTTCACTTGCATGCATGAATATGATTGAGGCATTTTTTCTTTCTTTACCCACTTTAGCCAGATAGCCATCCCTTATATTATTATCCATTGGTGAGCCCCTTTGAGCCTTTCTACCCTTTATTTCTTCAGTCGCATTACAAGCCTAAGTGAAAAACCAATTTATTCCCTACCCTGGAGATTTAGTGAGCATTGGTATCATTGTGATGTTGTGTTTAAGTGTGGGGGTTTACCCGAGACGAACAAAAGTTTAAGTGTGGGGGTTGACCATCTGATTCATTTCTGCTATGTGGTTTTACACACACACACACACAAAAAAAAAAGAAAAAAAAAGAAAAAAAAAGGAAAAAAAATGTTTATTTCTATCTTTTCAGTATCTTTGTTTTATGTTCTTAGTTTAGTTCTTAACTTTTTTCTCTTTGTAAATTTCTGGGGTGTTTAGCCTTCTCTTCCATATTCATCCATACCTTTACCTCAGCCCCATTACAACCCTGCATAAAGCCCTCTTGATTTGTGCATGCATGTGTTATTAGCAGTGGAGATGTAGAACTTGAGCAAGCCTATGGTAGGATGATTTTCTTGAGTTGATTTGAGTGATATACTGAATTAACTGATACACTTGAGAGAAAATTGAGAGCATCCTGTGAGGAACCATTTTTCTGTAGTTAGCAGTTGCAGTTGAAATTGACAGGTCTTGTGATTTGAGAATAAAAAATTTTTGTCTTGATTATTTTATCTGTTCAAGACTTGTGATTTTTGTTATCTTTTGTATAGTTGCTAATTATTAGGAAGGATATGTTGATCTTCACTCTTTTCTTATTTCTTTGTTTTCTTTTTCTATTCTAGTTTTTGTCCAGGAGTGCAAAAAGATAAGTGTGGGGGAATTTGATGACTCATATTTTATTGCACTTATTTGTTACTCTTGATTAGTATTTTTAGGATTTATTTGAATAAAATAATGATGTTTTGAGTTAATTTACATTTTTTAGTATTTGACTGGGTTTAATTTATCTTCGTTAGAATTTTTCAGCTTTACGCTACTTCTGTATTTTGGCCATATCTCGGTCCGCAGTTGTCGGATTGACTCCGTTCTTGTTGGGTTTTTCAGATAACACAGAGGGCTACAATTCTTATGAAGAGCTCGAAGCCCAATTCGGACTGGAAGCTGGTCGATTTCTAACGCCAAGAAGACCATGTTTTGCTGAAGTTTTAGACTTGTAATTAAGTTTTATTTTATTATTTTATTTTGCATTTTAGACGAATGGGCCGGGCCGATCTGAAGTAAGCCCAGCCCACATTGGTTTCTGACCTAAGTGCATATGAAGGAAAAGGGAAGGGAAACATTTGAATTATTATGTAATTTTCAGAATTGGGGATCAAGACTTTTTCTCTGAAGCGTTCTTCGCGTTCTTCATCTTCTTCTTCTTTTTCTTTTTCTTTTATGCAATTTAATTTGTGATCATGTTTATCCTAGCCATGTTAGGCTAAACCCCCTTTTAATCAACCAAAGGGGAAGGGATTCCATTGATCTGTTTAGAGGATCTGCGATCAATCTCTAACCAGATTTGTTTCTTTACCCTAACTTAGATCAATATCGTGCGATTGTGGATATTCGATCTGAGTTTCGCGATTGCGATTATGGGTGAAGAATGATTATCAGATTTGATGATCCGATTAACCTCAATTGGAAATAAGGATTCTGATTCAATTGAGATTAATCGTGAATTTGGTAATTTTTCTAATTCTTTAACCAGATTTGTTTCTTTTCCTAACTCAGATCGATATCGTGCGATTGTGGATATTCGATCTGAGGGTCGCGATTGCGATCATGGAAAAGGAATAATCATCAGATTTCATGATCCGATTGTTCTCAATTGAAAATAGGATTCTGATTCAATTGAGATCAACCGTGAATTTGGTAATTTTTATCCAATGAAGGACGTCCATGGAACCCTAACCCTAGGTTGGTTAATTTTAATTACAAAGTTTTAACCCCAGTTTTTATATTCTATCTTTTATTCAACTGAAATCCAAAACCCCCCTTTTATTTTCTATTTTCATAAGCGATTTTTACCAATTCAATTTCCTTGAGAGACGACTTAGGGTTTCCACTTTACTGCAAATTTTTGAACCCTAATTAAAAAATAATTTTTATTTTGCGCGAGTTCGACAGCTCGTGTCAGGGTTGTTGGATATATTTAAGCGTGGTTGCTTGCAAAAAAAACCATATGAAAATTCCATGTCTGGATATGATTTTCCATTTTTTCATGCATGTAAGCCTATTATAGATTCCAAAAATTCACTAAAAATCAATCCTTCCATGAAATCCAACGAAACTTGGAGGCGGTTTTGGGTATATATAAGCATGGATGCTCGCAAATAATAAGATCAAAATTTCATGCCTGAGTACGATTTTTCATTTTTTTCATGCATGTAAGCCTATTATATTTAAGCGTGGATGCTTGCAAAAAAACCAGATCAAAATTCGATGCCTGGGTACGATTTTCCATTTTTCCAAGCATGTAAGCCTATTATCGGCTCCAAAAATTCACTAAGAATCAATTCTTCCATGAAATCCAATTAGACTTGGAGGGGGTGTTGGATATATTTAAGCATGGATGCTTGCAAAAAACTAGATCAAAATTCCATGCGTGGGTACGATCTTCCATTTTTTCATGCATGTAAGCCTATTATAGGCTCCGAAAATTCATTAAAATCCAATCCCTCCATGAAATCCAATGAAACTTGGAGAGGTTGTTGGATATATTTAAGCGTGGATGCTTGCAAAAAACCAGATTAAAATTCCATGCCTTGGTACGATTTTACATTTTTCATGCATGTAAGCCTATTATAGGCTCCAAAAATTCATTAAAAATCAATCCCTCCATGAAATCCAATGAAACTTGGAGGGTTGTTGGATATATTTAAGCGTGGATGCTTGCAAACAACCTGATCAAAATTCCATGTCTGGGTACGATTTTCCATTTCTTCATGGATGTAAGCTTATTATATTTAAGCGTGGATGCTTGCAAAAAAATCATATCAAAATTCCATGACTGGGTACGATTTTCCATTTTTTCATGCATATAAGCCTATTATAGGCTCCAAAAATTCATTAAAAATCAATCCATCCATGAAATCCAATGAAACTTGTATGGGATGTTGGATATATTTAAGCGTGGATGCTTGCAAAAAACAGATCAAAATTCCATGTCTGCGTACAATTTTTCCAATTTTTCATGCTTGTAAGCCTATTATAGGCTCCATATAACACCTCGCAATTCTAAATTAAGCAATTAAAGTATTAAGTGAGTAATTAAGTGATGTATTAGTGAAAATCCCAGAGATTAGGCCAAAATACAAAGAAAGGGCAAAACGGTAATTAGCCATGCACAAACCCTAGGAAGATAAAAATCGAGTAGAAGGTCTCAGATGGTAAAAATAACCATGGAAATGAATTCAGAACGAAAAATTGAGTGGATAGGCAAGTTTCAGAAAAATCAGTGAATAGTGTTTTTCGCGGGTAAAAATTGGGGGTTGGCACGCGTAATAGCTTAAAATAGTGTTTTCTCCGAATGACCGGAAAATCCCGGATTCATCTGATAAAGTATAATTAAGGGACAATGGTCAATGTTAAAAATTAGAGTTTCTAAATAAGTTTTGAATTTATGAACGTTTAGTGAAATCGGAGAGAAATTCGGATGAGTTTTAAATCGCGTGGGACCCGCCCACTTAAGTTTCACTTAGCCACCTCACCACCTTCACCATTCATCATCCTCTCCTTTTCTTCTCTCTCTAAAAAACGCAGCATGCCCCTCCCTCCATGGTCATTTGGTTCCAAAATTTCATTTCATCACAACTTAGCCATTTCTCCACCTAATCCGATGATTCTTGTCTTGAAATTCGAGAAAATCATCATCCGAACACAACCCACCAATTAGTTTCCCTCAAAACCCTCTCTATTGTGAGAAAGACTAACGACACTAATCCTTGAAAAAAAGAAATTTGCAAGTATAAATTGCTGACAGTTAGAGGTGAAAAATTAGGCTCGACCCGGAGGGCCAGCCCGCTAATATATTTTTATAATTCAACTGAAATTTTATCCTTCTTCTTTTATAATTACATTTCTAAATCTGATTTCAATTTTTATAAATATAAATTTGTGAAATTCCAAAGACTAACGACACAAATCCTTGCAAAAAAAATTTATTTATTATTATTTTATAAATCTGATTGTAGTAAATAAAAGTTCATCTCCGAGATAAAATATAAAAACCTAGACGCAACTATAAAAATCTTTGTTTTATGGATAAATAAAAAACCTATTACATGCTGATAGTTAGAGGTGGCAAACTGGACTCGGCCCGGAGGGACGAACCACAAACACATTTTTATAATTAAATTAAAATCTTATTCTTCTTCTTTTATAATTAAATTCCTAAATCTGATTTTAATTTTTGTAAATACAAATTTGTAAAATTTCAAATACTAACGACACAAATCCATTCAATGCTGTAATTTTTTTCACCAGAAATATATAACAAAATAACAACATAATTTTTTGTAAATATAAGTTTTGCAGTGGGATTAACCAACCACAACAGACGACAAAAATTTTAATCTTTTGTTCCCGTGCATCGCACGGGTAATATACTAGTTATTTTTCAAAATAGTGGCCACGTAAAATGTTTTTTCTTGTTATTAACCCGATAGAGTCGTTTTCAAATAAAAGTATTTTAAAATAAAATAAATTAATTTTTTAAATAAATTAATTAATATAGCCCAAGTGAAAGAATGTTAGAAATTTTATATGTGGGTAATATTAATTAATGTTTTTGTATTTTCTAAAATAATCGGGTTAATACTTAATGGATATTCCAATTTAATCTATTGTGATAAGCCCATTCTGATCATGTTGAGTTAGGCTTTTGGCATCTTTTGGTATTGGGCGTAGTTGGACAGCACAATGTAGGAATTAGTGTCTGATTGGGCTTCTGTGATGGGTGGACCCATCAGACACACTGTTGATTAGGGTTGTAACGGACCCTCATGCTGAACTGGGCCCAGTGGTGTGAACCCGCAAGAAGCCCAATTATTTGAATGATTATGAGACCAGCTGATATAGTCTTGCCCCAATAAACCTCTTTAAATATCTTTTAATTATTACTATTAATAGCCATACAGGCTTATGTAGTCTTGGCCCAATGAACCTCTTTAAATGTCTTTTAATTAGTACTATTAATAGCCATACGGGCTTATGAGTGGATAGGAAAGCCCAATATGAATAGGGCATTATATATAGTGACCTAAGACCAATGAATATGATTATGAAAATTCTGAATAATTCTTCTCTCTACAATCTCTTCTTTCTCTCTCTCTCTCTACCTCCCTTTCTAATTCCTTGAATTCCAATAGATCTACGAACAGTGCGTTACAATTTGGTGCTCTCGTTGCCTGCTCATCCCTCTCCACTATGGCAGACAATACTCGCTTTCGTGATGTTACAAACAGACTTGAAGTACTGGAACAACAAACCCAGCATTTAGACAGCCTCGAACAACAATTCCGAGTTGCTGAAATAGTACGGGAAAAATATTTTCTGGATCTACAAGAATCGAATCTTCAATTACATCAGTCACAAGTTCAAATAGGCAGGCAATTCAACACCTCATTGATGGTACCAATAATTCAGGTATTTTGGGATCTGGACCAGGCTCTACGTCCAAATCCAATAATCCTAATTCTGATTCGCATAAGCCACATTCCCTTAAACTACTTTTTCCACGCTTCAACGCTGGTGACCCCACATCATGGTTATTTGCTGTTGACAATTACTGCCAATTTTACAACATTGGCGTCGAGGACCGATTATTAATTATTTCATTTCATTTGGATGATCCTGCTGCTTGTTGGTTTAGGGGTCTTAGTGATGAGGGTTTACTCCCTACATGGTCAGCATTTGTTACTGCCATTAATCGCAGATTCGGTCCATCCAAATTTGATGATCCAATTGGTGCTTTAGCCAAACTACAACAATTGGGATCCGTTTGTGACTATCAGTCTTCCTTTGAAGCTGTTGCCAGCAAGGTCCCTAAATTATCTACCACAATGAAAAAGGGCTTATTCATTTCCGGCCTTAAACCACGCATTCGTCATTCCGTTCTTACACAACGTCCACATGATTGGCATGAGGCTCTAGCTTTCGCTAAGGTTTTTGAGGACCAAATTGCTGATGAAAGACCACACAGGCCTTGGTTCACTAAATCTAACCCCCAAAACATCACAATACCCACTCACCAACTCCCTATACCCACCAAACCACAACAACCATTAGCCCTCACATATACACCTCATAACAAACCCATATCTACTATCCCCATTCGTCGCTTAACACCAGCTGAAATGCAAGCCCGAAGAGACAAAGGACTATGTTTTAATTGCGATGACAAATTCACATTTGGACACAAATGTAAAGCAAAGGCCTCCCTTCTGTATTTAGAAGGAGTGGAGGATGATGAACCCCCTGATCCTACTGAAACGGGAGGGGGACAGGAAAATACTGTGGAGGCGACTGAGGAGATTCTAGAAATCAATTTTAATGTCTTATTTGGGACTTATTCTTCCAAATCCTTCAGATTATTGGGCACTGTTATGGGTCAGTCGGTTCAAATCCTAATTGACGGTGGCAGCACACACAATTTTATCACTCCTCGAGTCGCTACTCACTTACACCTCACTTTATTATCCATTCCATCATTTAATGTGCAGGTAGGAAACGGTGACTTACTTAAATGCTCAGCCATGTGTCAAGCAGTACCTTTAGATGTTCAAGGTCACCGATTTTCAGTAGAATTGTTTGTATTGGAATTACAAGGGGCTGATATGGTTTTAGGGGTCTAATGGTTATCAACCTTGGGTCCAATTGTGACTGATTACAACAAGCTAACCATGGGGTTTCTATTCCAAGGAACAGATGTCGTACTTCAAGGTGAAAACCGGATTGCTGCTAGCTAGATTACTTCCTCCCAACTACATAAATTATTGATCCAAAATTCATTGGACTCTTGTGTTATGTGTTTGTCAGCAGTGGCCATTCAACCTACCCAAAAAGACAGTGAGCTTAATGCACAGGTCCAAACCTTATTGGACCAATACACAGAGGTTTTTTCAACTCTGAACCCCCAGATAGACCCAACAACCACCGAATACTTCTCATTCCTGATGCCAAACCTGTTCAGGTTCGGCCATACAGATACCCACACTTCCAAAAGAATGAGATAGAAAAGTTGGTCTCCGAAATGCTACAAAATGGAGTAATCCGTCCAAGCCACTCCGCTTTTAGTTCACTAGTATTACTTGTCAAGAAAAAGGATGGGACCTGGCGTTTTTGTGATGATTATCAGGCTTTAAATGTTGTCACAGTACAAGATAAATTTCCCATTCCGACTGTTGATGAACAGGAGGGGAATGTAACGGGCCCTCATGCTGAACTGGGCCCAGTGGTGCGAACCCGCAAGAAGCCCAATTATTTGAATGATTATGAGACCAGCTGATATAGTCTTGGCCCAATGAACCTCTTTAAATATCTTTTAATTAGTACTATTAATAGCCATACGGGCTTATGTAGTCTTGGCCCAGTGAACCTCTTTAAATATCTTTTAATTAGTACTATTAATAGCCATACGGGCTTATGTAGTCTTGGCCCAATGAACCTCTTTAAATGTCTTTTAATTAGTACTATTAATAGCCATACGAGCTTATGAGTGGATAGGAAATCCCAATATGAATAGGGCATTATATATAGTGACCTAAGACCAATGAATATGATTATGAAAATTCTGAATAATTCTTCTCTCTACAATCTCTTCTTTCTCTCTCTACCTCCCTTTCTAATTCCCTGAATTCCAATAGATCTATGAACAGTTCGTTACAAGGGTTTTGCTAGGTTCTCCCTCTAACCTATTTATATTGGGTAAAGTCCGCTGTAATGCTACCACTTTTTTGGGATAGGTAAGAGATAGAGAGGAAGATCCTGACACGTGGTCACCCTTTCCTCCGGCTTTGTGATGACACAACAAACAAGGCACACACAATCTCAATTTTAATTTCATATTGTTTTATATTTTATAATCATATAATATGATCCTGGAATTTTAAATCATACATCTCTTTCTTGGAGCATCCAACGTTGACCATTGATACTCAAGCACTACTTTTATCCTGAACTTCTTTCATCATCCGATCGAGCGAACTTCAAAGGGGGAAAGTAAACACCTCCACTTTTGCCCAAATTTATTATTAGATGCATCACCATTCAGGTTACCTTCTGGGATCTTGGCTTCTTGAGATTTCTCTTTGCAGTATCTCACAATCTACCCTAGCCTTTTGTCAAAGCCGAGTTATGTTCTTTTGTTACATTTATATATTTTAACTTTTTTGTTATGTTATGTTTTTACAGTTATGTAACGCCCTCCCTTGTATGCATCCAAGAGAGTCGTTTGCTAAGCGGAATTAGAGTCGTTAACGTCACATGAGCTAACAAAGCAGCAAGCAAAACCGAATAGAAATTTTCAACACTTAAATTCTGCTCATAAAGGTTTTCCAAAATAGTCATTGTTCTCAAAAGTTCAAGCTAACATAATCATGATAAAGACTACAGTCATCCAAGATAGTTCCAAAACATTAATCATTACAGTTATCCATTTAAACAAACAGCAACACTGCTAATCTACGCATCAGCAATCAACAGCAAACTAATACTCCTTCAAATGCTCTTGCGTCCTCCTGCCATTTTGGAAAAATAGCAGCCCCGAAGGGGTGAGAATAATCCCAGTAGTGTGGCAATAATACCAGTAATATAACAGTATTAACTAGGCACAAAATCATAAACAGTCACTTCAACATATACTTGTTCCTTTTCATTTAATCATATTCATATATTGCGTATATAACGCCTTTCCTTTGCGCTTTTAGCACCGTCGTGCGCGCACTTCACAGTGGAATCAAATATCCCTTGGCACCTGAGCTCCATGTGGATTCCATCTGTGGGCCTATGCGGACTGATGCCAAGTGTCCCATACCCCGGTACCTTGGGGATGCCTATATGATGCTTGCTCAAACACATGGTCCTGTACATAACTATTCTAATACAAGGCCTATATGATCTTGTTACATGCATGACATGCTATGCTTTCACACACAAAGCGTAAAAATGCGATATAATGTAAGATGCATGCTTATATACCTTTCATATGCGTTATGCTGCCACATAACGTCTTTACCTCATAGTCACATAGCCATCACGGCACATTTTTGGCAGTTTCCTTTCATTATAATGGAACATAATATTTTTACGGCATATGGAGCATCATGTTATAATTCTATACCAGTAGTCAATAGTCACATTAGGCATCATCGCCTGACACTTACCTTAGCTTCCCTTAAATATTACCAACGGCAGCGAAATATTCTCACTTCTTAAGCGCACCTAAATCAATTAAAACTAATCATTTACAGTGGCTATTTACAGCAGAACAGAGAGCATACAGCAGTGGCTTACAGCAGCCAAAACAGTGAGCATTTACAGCAGCAAAACAGTGAACATACAGCAGCAAAACAGTGAGCATACAGCAGCAAAACAGTGAGCATACAGCAGTGTTTACAGCAGCCAAAACAGTGGACATACAGCAGCAAAACAGTGAGCATACAGCAGCAAAACAGTGAGCATACAGCAGTGTTTACAGCAGCCAAAACAGTGAACATACAGCAGCAAAACAGTGAGCCTACAGCAGCAAAACAGTGAGCATACAGCAGTGTTTACAGCAGCCAAAACAGTGACGTTTTAAACGTTTTCAAAACAGAAACAGTGGCGTTTTTAAAACAGAAACAGTGGCATTTTTAAAACAGAAACAGTGGCACTTTGAACTTCCAGAACAGTGGCATTTTATACATACAAACAGTGGCCTTTGAGGAGTAAAACAGTGGCATTTTTATGTATAAAACAGTGGCATGGAATGACTTAAACAGTGGTACATTATGCATAAAACAGTGGCATATGATGACTTAAAACAGTGGCCTTTTATGCATAAAAACAGTGGCATTTTAAGCATGGAAACAGTGACATTTCATGACTAAAACAGTGGCATTTTAAGCATGGAAACAGTGGCATTTCATGACTAAAACAGTGGCATTTTAAGCATGGAAACAGTGGCATTACATGGCTAAAACAGTGGCATTTTAAGCATGGAAACAGTGGCATTTTATGAGTAAAAACAGTGGTATTACATGCATGAAAACAGTGGCTTAAGGGCACTAAAACAGTGACATACATGTGCAGAAACAGTGGCATGTAATGTGCAGAAACAGTGGCTTAAAATGTGCAGAAACAGTGGCATTCATGTACATAAAACAGTGACATATAATGGTGATATTGATGAACCGAAACAGTGGGCATACATCTTCAAAACAGTGGCATTTTAATGTGATTTTGAGGGACCGAAACAGTGGCATATTATCTACCAAAACAGTGGCACATACATAAGGAAACAGTGGCACATTACTCTTTAAAACAGTGGCCTAATCATACAAGAATTAGTAGCCTAAGCTCAAACATAACCATAAGATTTTTATGCATACAATTCATCATGGAATGACTCCATTCTTATACTTTTATCATGCTCAACCAAGGATCCAAAGTAACACAAATACAAGAAGACATTCAAGCATTCACACATGGCTGCACTAAGAAAGAATTCAAGGTTCAAGGCCTACCTCTTGTAGCACACACTTCACTACACCCTTCTAGCTCTACTTCACAACAAGTCCTCTCTTCCTAGGAGGTCCTATGCGCAAGCAAGGTGATGATGAGCAAGCTTGGACAACTTCAAGGTTGAAGACAAGGCTGGACAAAGAGGGAGTGTGAGTTGCCTAAGCAAAGTCTTCTAGCTCCAAGGAGGCTTGAGGTTCGGTTTAGGGAGTGAGGGAGTGAGGAGAAGAGAAGTTGGAGAAGGGTTGGCTGCACTTGCACATGAAGGCAGCCCCCTCTCCATGCGCACCTATATAGTGAAAGTGAGGGAAAAATGTTATGATTAACTATCATGAAATATTCAGATTTCTTAGAGAGGATGGGGCTGAATCTAAGGCTGAATCAAGCAAGGTGTTGGCTTCTAATTTACTCTACTTACATGCAAGGAAAGAGGGAAGATTTGTTCAGCTTTGAGGGCTGTCCAAGGCAGAGAAATTTCTGCACAAATGACCATGAGTTGCGCATAGAGAGGAGTGGGAGATGTGCATCATTAACTCTGATTTGTGGCAGTCCACACACTCAAATAGGGCTGTCCTTGTGCAGAAAATTTCTGCATAAATAGTCAAACCATGCGCACAAAGAGAGGGGTGAGGGAGGTTCACTAAGTCCACAAG
The DNA here is from genome assembly GCA_032173675.1 of Gastrolobium villosum. Classification (NCBI taxonomy): domain Eukaryota; kingdom Viridiplantae; phylum Streptophyta; class Magnoliopsida; order Fabales; family Fabaceae; genus Gastrolobium; species Gastrolobium villosum. Next base: position 9,289 of record JAVKPL010005060.1, on the reverse strand, counting down.
CTAGAGGGCTTTGTGGCAGCCAAGGATTCAGATTTATGGAGCTGCCCTCTGCGCAAAAATGATGGGAATGCAGTCTCATGATGCATGTGGAAGGAGGAAGAGGTTTGACTCATGATGGCTGCAAAAGCTTGCAACAAAATCTGCACAATGCAGTCTAATGATGGAAGTGTAAGAGGGTTCTCCAAGTCAACAAGTTAGGCAATTTGGTGACACAAGAAATCTGCACAAAGGTCCCTCCCATGTGCGCCTAAATGGATGAGTATGCAGCCTAAAAACATGCTAAATTGCACATGTGTCCACCATGCAATAAATTAAAATCAAGTGTGTATAATCAAGGTGAGGTGGCGGTCAAACATGAAGGAATTAGGCAGATTTTTCTAAGTGTAATCCATCCACTTGTGCGCATAAAAGAGAGGGAAAACATGAAGCCAAGTGGTTGTTTCTTGATGCACAAGACACCCTAAATGGGCAAGGCTTAGGGGAAATAAGAATGGTTACAATTTTGGGCTGAATTGGCTTGATCCAAGAGCCATCCTTGGGCCATTGGCCACACACACACAAAGGATCCATTCACACAAGTCCAAAAGCAACAAGTCCACACACTAGCCCACATCCAAACACTAATGCCTTCTAACACATACTCACATTACTCACATGATTTTAATAAATTCATATGCCTACAAATACACCCTCCTATGATTTAATTTAATTAATTACCTTAGTCTTATCCAAGGAATAAAATCAAACAATTCACAAGCCATAACACATAACACATAAACCATACATCCGAATTCTACACATGTACATAGAGCATATAGTACTAAGGTATTCTACTAATCATGCGGGATGTTACACTCTCCCCACCAAATAGGAATTTTGACCGCAAAATTAAACTTACTTAAGAGCTAAACAGTTCTGGATAGCGTTTCTGAACGTCGTCCTCGCGTTCCCAAGTGGCTTCAGCCGCCGATTTGTTGTTCCACAATACCTTCACCAAAGGAATCTCCTTAGAACGGAGTCGCTTGACGGATCTTTCAAGAATTTGGAATGGTTGTACTTGATAAGTCAGATTTTCCTTGAGTTCCACTTCTTCTGGCTGTAACACGTGAGATGGATCAGAGAGATACCTCCGTAGCTGTGACACATGAAACACATTGTGAATTCCTGACAAATTGGGTGGTAAGGCCAACCGGTATGCAGACTCTCCAATCCGGTCCATAATCAGATACGGTCCTAAGTACCGTGGACTTAACTTCTTAACTCCCATTCTCCTTCCGAGTCCCGATGTAGGAGTGATTCTCAAGAACACATGGTCTCCGACTTCGAAAGATAGAGGCTTATGACGCTTGTCGTAATAACTCTTCTGTCTGGCCTGAGCCCTCTGCATATTCTCCCGAATCTTCTTTACTTGTTCGGATGTTTCTTGAATTAGATCGGGTCCTAACATACTTCGCTCACCCACTTCCGTCCAACATAAAGGGGATCTGCATTTTCTCCCATACAAAGCTTCATACGGTGCCATCTGAATGCTGGAGTGGTAACTGTTGTTGTAAGCGAACTCAATCAACGAAAGATAACTATCCCAGCTGCCTCCTAACTCCAAAACGCATGCTCGCAACATGTCCTCTAAGGCTTGAATGGTGCGTTCCGTCTGTCCATCGGTCTGCGGATGATAAGCAGTACTCAACCTCAATTGGGTCCCTAATGCTTTTTGAAAGGATTCCCAAAACTTAGATGTAAACTTGGGATCACGATCACTGACAATACTCGTAGGAACTCCGTGCAGCTTCACAATCTCCTGCAGGTAAATTCTAGCAAGCCTCTCTGTATCATATGTGGTTCTGACACGCAAGAAATGAGCTGACTTCGTTAAACGATCGACAATCACCCAGATAGAATCATATCCTTCTCGCGTCCGAGGAAGTCCAACTACAAAGTCCATCGAAATACTGTCCCACTTCCATTCGGGAATCTCCAAAGGTTGAAGAAGTCCCGACGGTTTCTGATGTTTGTACTTCACCTTCTGACAAGTTAAGCATCGAGACACATACTCCGCAATATCACGCTTCATACCCGGCCACCAAAACGAGGTCTTCAAATCATGGTACATCTTCGTGGATCCAGGATGAACTGCATACTTACCCTTGTGAGCTTCCTGCAAAACTTCTTGCTTCAACTCTTCATTCGGCACAACCAGCCGTCCTTGAAACCTCCAGACATCATTCTCATCCTTTACTACCTCTTGGTTACCAACCAACTCGCGGACTAACTCTTCATCCTTCTGAGCCTCCTTAATTCTACTGATCAATTCATTCTCCACCTTTATATTTCCCAATCTTACGCTGTTCCCTCTCTCGTCTACTGATAAGTTCAAGTCTCGAAAGGCCTCAAACAACTTCAATTCTTCCATCATCAGAGTTGCAGTGTGTAGAGTCTTCCTGCTCAGGGCGTCAGCTACCACGTTCGCCTTTCCGGGGTGGTACTTAAGGTCAAAATCGTAGTCCTTCAGAAATTCCATCCATCGCCGTTGCCGCATATTCAGCTCCTTCTGGTCGAACAAGTACTTCAAACTCTTATGATCGCTGAACACGTCAAACTGCGAACCATACAAGTGGTGCCTCCAGATTTTAAGTGCGAACACTATAGCTGCTAACTCCAAATCGTGCGTAGGATAATTTTCTTCGTGAGGCTTCAGTTGTCGAGATGCATAAGCTACCGCCATACGATCCTGCATCAACACGCATCCAAGTCCTTTCAGCGACGCATCGCAGTAAACTTCGAACCTTCGAGTAGGATCCGGAATCGTGAGTACGGGAGCACTTGTCAATCTGCTCTTTAGCTCCAAGAAACATTCTTCACAGGCTTCAGTCCACTCAAAAGGCTTGTCCTTCCGAGTGAGACGGGTGAGAGGTTGCACTATCTGAGAGAAATTCTGGATGAACCTTCGATAGTATCCAGCCAGACCTAAGAAACTTCTTACTTCGGTGACAGTCTTGGGTCGTTCCCAATTCATGACAGCTTCGACTTTGCTGGGGTCCACCGCGATACCTTCCGATGAAATGACATGGCCCAGAAACTGGACCTCTTTGAGCCAAAACTCACACTTCGACCATTTCGCGTACAACTGCTTCTCCTTCAAGATTTGCAAGACAATCCGCAGATGTTCCGCGTGCAGCTCTTCATTAGCCGAGTAAATCAGGATGTCGTCGATAAACACAATTACGAACTGATCAAGAAACGGGCGGAAGATGCGGTTCATGTAGTCCATGAATACCGCTGGAGCATTCGTAAGTCCGAATGGGATCACCTGATATTCATAGTGCCCATAACGAGTCCTAAAAGCGGTTTTCGGAATATCCTCCGGTTTGACCCGGATCTGATGGTATCCCGATCGTAAATCTATCTTGGAGAAGACTCTGGCTCCTCTCAGCTGGTCCATCAAATCGTCGATCCTCGGTAGCGGATACTTATTCTTCACCGTGACTTTGTTCAGCTGGCGGTAATCTACACACAGACGTAAGCTTCCATCCTTCTTCTTAATCAAGATAGCTGGAGCACCCCATGGAGAAGTACTCGGTCGGATAAATTCCTTGGCCAAAAGCTCTTCAATCTGCTTCTTCAACTCGCGAAGTTCCAACGGCGCCATGCGATACGGGGCAATAGAGATTGGTCCGACTCCAGGAACAAGTTCGATCGAAAATTCTATTTCCCTATGAGGAGGCAATCGAGGTATTTCATCCGGGAATACCTCCTCGAATTCTCTAACTACCGGTACATCCTGAATTTGATTGTCAACCGAGGTCTCAGCCTCGATCGACAAGAGATATCCTGCTGCTCCCTTGCGGAGTTCTTTTCTAACTTGCAATAAGGAAATGAGAGAGAAAGGTTGAAAATTACCATCCTTTGCAGGAACAATGACCTTCCCCGCTCGGCAATCCAATGTTATCCCGTTTTCCGACAACCAGTCCATACCGATAATCACATCGAAGTTGAATACCGGCAGGACCACCAAGTTAACTGTATACGTGTTCCCTTCATACTGCAAGGTAACACCTCTGCAGATCTCCGAAGCTGTGCACGATCCACCAGTGGGAGTGCTGATGTGTAACTCGTAAGGTAACGGGGTTGGGGTGATGCCTATTTTCAAGGCAGTATGCTTTGCCATAAAAGAGTCAGACGCTCCAGAATCAAAGATAACAGAAATTGGGTGACCATTCAAAGTGACATTACCTTTGATCAGGTTGGGGAACTTCTGCGCTTCATTTGCATCCAAGGTGAACACTCGAGCTTGCGGAGGCTGTTGGTCAGCGTTCTGGGGGCACTTGTAAGCAAAATGACCTTGCTGGCCGCATCTGAAGCATGCATTGTTGTTCTTGCGACAGACTCCAAAGTGATTCTTTCCACATGTGGCACAAACAGTCGCGCCCTGACGTCCAGTCGACGATTGACCCACCGTAAAGTTTCTCTTAAAGTTTCCAGGCCGCGCCTGCAACGGCGTACCTCTGCCTCTACCCCTTCCAGGTGCCGTCCTGAAGAATCTGCCCGCTCGGTTTCCTCCGTGGAATTGTGTTGGTGGCTTGTTCAAGTTCTTGGCCTCGTTAATGATTCCTTCGGCCTGACGACTCTGGTTGATGAGTTCCGGAAGCGTACGATTAGCCGTCGTCAGAATGAGCTTGCGAATTTCCGGATGCAATCCGCTCTCGAACTTCTCCACCTGCCATTCTTCATCATAGATGTTCCGGTCGAAGTTGGCGTACTCGATCAGCTGCCCGAACTTTGCGATATATTCGTTAACCGTCATGTTATCCTGTCGGAGTGACAGCAGTTCAGTGTGCTTCATTCTTCGCATTGCCTTAGGAAAATACTTGTCCAAAAATACTTGTCTGAACACGGCCCATGTTAGTTCCACGTCCTGAGCTCTCAGCAGAGCCCTCGCACCAGTCCACCACGTTAAGGCTTCTCCCATCAGCTGGTATGACGCGTAATCAGTCTTCTGCGCTTCTGGGCATGCCATGCGTTCGAAGATATGCTCAATCATCTGCAGCCACTTCGCTGCAGCCTCGGGGTTGTCCTCACCCTCAAAGGTGGGTGGTTGGAAGTTGCGGAAGTCTTTCAACCTCCGACGGGCAATTTCTTCTGCATTCTCATGCAGTGGGGGTTGGTTCTGATTCTGTTGTCTATGGTCGCGCCACTCTTGACTCATATTCTGGATGAACGTTGCCAGTCCTCCAATAGTGGTGATAAGATCTTCTTCTGCATCGCCAGTCCTTCCCCGAGTTGAACCTCGACCACCTGCCATGATTCTGCACTCACAATATCAGGAAATGAGTTGATCAGGCTCACCGCAAGTTATCCATGGCAGCAGTCTCAAGTGGGTACTCGAGTTCAATTCGGACAAGTTAGCTATGCATCCGTGTCTTATCACAAAACAGTCCTAACAATCTAACTACCCTAGCTAATATATACTTAACTATAGCACATTTAGACAGTCACTCAGCAGATAAACACAAACAGCAGGCAATTCCATCAAACACAAGCAAATCCATGGACCAAACTGCTCTGATACCAATTAGTGTAACGCCCTCCCTTGTATGCATCCAAGAGAGTCGTTTGCTAAGCGGAATTAGAGTCGTTAACGTCACATGAGCTAACAAAGCAGCAAGCAAAACCGAATAGAAATTTTCAACACTTAAATTCTGCTCATAAAGGTTTTCCAAAATAGTCATTGTTCTCAAAAGTTCAAGCTAACATAATCATGATAAAGACTACAGTCATCCAAGATAGTTCCAAAACATTAATCATTACAGTTATCCATTTAAACAAACAGCAACACTGCTAATCTACGCATCAGCAATCAACAGCAAACTAATACTCCTTCAAATGCTCTTGCGTCCTCCTGCCATTTTGGAAAAATAGCAGCCCCGAAGGGGTGAGAATAATCCCAGTAGTGTGGCAATAATACCAGTAATATAACAGTATTAACTAGGCACAAAATCATAAACAGTCACTTCAACATATACTTGTTCCTTTTCATTTAATCATATTCATATATTGCGTATATAACGCCTTTCCTTTGCGCTTTTAGCACCGTCGTGCGCGCACTTCACAGTGGAATCAAATATCCCTTGGCACCTGAGCTCCATGTGGATTCCATCTGTGGGCCTATGCGGACTGATGCCAAGTGTCCCATACCCCGGTACCTTGGGGATGCCTATATGATGCTTGCTCAAACACATGGTCCTGTACATAACTATTCTAATACAAGGCCTATATGATCTTGTTACATGCATGACATGCTATGCTTTCACACACAAAGCGTAAAAATGCGATATAATGTAAGATGCATGCTTATATACCTTTCATATGCGTTATGCTGCCACATAACGTCTTTACCTCATAGTCACATAGCCATCACGGCACATTTTTGGCAGTTTCCTTTCATTATAATGGAACATAATATTTTTACGGCATATGGAGCATCATGTTATAATTCTATACCAGTAGTCAATAGTCACATTAGGCATCATCGCCTGACACTTACCTTAGCTTCCCTTAAATATTACCAACGGCAGCGAAATATTCTCACTTCTTAAGCGCACCTAAATCAATTAAAACTAATCATTTACAGTGGCTATTTACAGCAGAACAGAGAGCATACAGCAGTGGCTTACAGCAGCCAAAACAGTGAGCATTTACAGCAGCAAAACAGTGAACATACAGCAGCAAAACAGTGAGCATACAGCAGCAAAACAGTGAGCATACAGCAGTGTTTACAGCAGCCAAAACAGTGGACATACAGCAGCAAAACAGTGAGCATACAGCAGCAAAACAGTGAGCATACAGCAGTGTTTACAGCAGCCAAAACAGTGAACATACAGCAGCAAAACAGTGAGCCTACAGCAGCAAAACAGTGAGCATACAGCAGTGTTTACAGCAGCCAAAACAGTGACGTTTTAAACGTTTTCAAAACAGAAACAGTGGCGTTTTTAAAACAGAAACAGTGGCATTTTTAAAACAGAAACAGTGGCACTTTGAACTTCCAAAACAGTGGCATTTTATACATACAAACAGTGGCCTTTGAGGAGTAAAACAGTGGCATTTTTATGTATAAAACAGTGGCATGGAATGACTTAAACAGTGGTACATTATGCATAAAACAGTGGCATATGATGACTTAAAACAGTGGCCTTTTATGCATAAAAACAGTGGCATTTTAAGCATGGAAACAGTGACATTTCATGACTAAAACAGTGGCATTTTAAGCATGGAAACAGTGGCATTTCATGACTAAAACAGTGGCATTTTAAGCATGGAAACAGTGGCATTACATGGCTAAAACAGTGGCATTTTAAGCATGGAAACAGTGGCATTTTATGAGTAAAAACAGTGGTATTACATGCATGAAAACAGTGGCTTAAGGGCACTAAAACAGTGACATACATGTGCAGAAACAGTGGCATGTAATGTGCAGAAACAGTGGCATTTGTGTAAAATGTGCAGAAACAGTGGCATTCATGTACATAAAACAGTGACATATAATGGTGATATTGATGAACCGAAACAGTGGCATACATCTTCAAAACAGTGGCATTTTAATGTGATTTTGAGGGACCGAAACAGTGGCATATTATCTACCAAAACAGTGGCACATACATAAGGAAACAGTGGCACATTACTCTTTAAAACAGTGGCCTAATCATACAAGAATTAGTAGCCTAAGCTCAAACATAACCATAAGATTTTTATGCATACAATTCATCATGGAATGACTCCATTCTTATACTTTTATCATGCTCAACCAAGGATCCAAAGTAACACAAATACAAGAAGACATTCAAGCATTCACACATGGCTGCACTAAGAAAGAATTCAAGGTTCAAGGCCTACCTCTTGTAGCACACACTTCACTACACCCTTCTAGCTCTACTTCACAACAAGTCCTCTCTTCCTAGGAGGTCCTATGCGCAAGCAAGGTGATGATGAGCAAGCTTGGACAGCTTCAAGGTTGAAGACAAGGCTGGACAAAGAGGGAGTGTGAGTTGCCTAAGCAAAGTCTTCTAGCTCCAAGGAGGCTTGAGGTTCGGTTTAGGGAGTGAGGGAGTGAGGAGAAGAGAAGTTGGAGAAGGGTTGGCTGCACTTGCACATGAAGGCAGCCCCCTCTCCATGCGCACCTATATAGTGAAAGTGAGGGAAAAATGTTATGATTAACTATCATGAAATATTCAGATTTCTTAGAGAGGATGGGGCTGAATCTAAGGCTGAATCAAGCAAGGTGTTGGCTTCTAATTTACTTACATGCAAGGAAAGAGGGAAGATTTGTTCAGCTTTGAGGGCTGTCCAAGGCAGAGAAATTTCTGCACAAATGACCATGAGTTGCGCATAGAGAGGAGTGGGAGATGTGCATCATTAACTCTGATTTGTGGCAGTCCACACACTCAAATAGGGCTGTCCCTGTGCAGAAAATTTCTGCATAAATAGTCAAACCATGCGCACAAAGAGAGGGGTGAGGGAGGTTCACTAAGTCCACAAGCTAGAGGGCTTTGTGGCAGCCAAGGATTCAGATTTATGGAGCTGCCCTCTGCGCAAAAATGATGGGAATGCAGTCTCATGATGCATGTGGAAGGAGGAAGAGGTTTGACTCATGATGGCCGCAAAAGCTTGCAACAAAATCTGCACAATGCAGTCTAATGATGGAAGTGTAAGAGGGTTCTCCAAGTCAACAAGTTAGGCAATTTGGTGACACAAGAAATCTGCACAAAGGTCCCTCCCATGTGCGCCTAAATGGATGAGTATGCAGCCTAAAAACATGCTAAATTGCACATGTGTCCACCATGCAATAAAATTAAAATCAAGTGTGTATAATCAAGGTGAGGTGGCGGTCAAACATGAAGGAATTAGGCAGATTTTTCTAAGTGTAATCCATCCACTTGTGCGCATAAAATAGGGGAAAACATGAAGCCAAGTGGTTGTTTCTTGATGCACAAGACACCCTAAATGGGCAAGGCTTAGGGGAAATAAGAATGGTTACAATTTTGGGCTGAATTGGCTTGATCCAAGAGCCATCCTTGGGCCATTGGCCACACACACACAAAGGATCCATTCACACAAGTCCAAAAGCAACAAGTCCACACACTAGCCCACATCCAAACACTAATGCCTTCTAACACATACTCACATTACTCACATGATTTTAATAAATTCATATGCCTACAAATACACCCTCCTATGATTTAATTTAATTAATTACCTTAGTCTTATCCAAGGAATAAAATCAAACAATTCACAAGCC
>JAVKPL010005059.1:0-23277 GCA_032173675.1 Gastrolobium villosum | reverse complement strand
ATAATGAGAATAATCATTTTATTTATTCTCATTAGCAAAATAACAACTTGTGAATCACATTTCTATTTCTAATACCCCTGTTTATGAAAAGAGAAAATATCAATACCTTCCCTTAATTGAATAAAATTAAATTTTGTTTATGCCAGCATTTTTATACTTTATACAACTTCAGTTCTTATAAAAGTTTAATCTGATCTCAAAACTTATTAAGCTAAATAAATGGTTGAGAAAATATTAAATATTTATAATTTTATTTATATTACACTAGTTAAACTAGTGAATCATGACTTGTGTTTTACACTCCGGCTATTTTTATATTTTTTTACTCAAATACATTAAATTTTATTTTTTATAATAAGAATAATTTCGTGTTCAGAAATAAAAAAATAGGTAAAATTCGTGATCCAAACAACATGCAGAGAATAACATGCTAAAGGGAAGATTAAGAATGTGCAATAACATACGACAATCTAGATAAAAATATTTGTTAATGAATGCGTAGCTTAAAGATTTGGCTTTATAAAGGAAAATGAAATCTAAGCGGAAAAAAAAAATCAGGTAAAGTGAAGAGTTAAAAAGGTAATTATTAAGAGATTGTAATCCATCAACAAACTCCTTGGTAGGGTATTTTGGCAAGTATACCTAAGCAACTTGAAATGAGTTTTTTTTTTTTTTGGTAACATGTTTGGACTAAACAAAGCCCCTGAACTGGGTTTTCAATTTGCCTACAAGAGTTAAAAAAATTTGGGTAGCAAAATTCTTTCCGCAGCCAACTTGATTTCTTTGCAAAATTTCTTATTTCGCAACCATTTTGAGGGTCGTATTTTGGGGTTTGATGGGAAAAGTAAAAGTTGAGTTCATATTTTGGGTTCAAGAAAACCATTTGGATAACAATAATAATTGTTGAAACAATGACATCAATTAAGTTCCTTTTACAAACTGTCATTTTGGGCAAGAGTTGATCAGATTCAAAAAATAAAAAGGGTTAATTTTGTAATTGAAACCCATTTTCCCATTTATATTTTACCTCCAATCAAATATGAAATTCGAAAATTTAAATCAATTTTCCTGGTAATATTTTGGTCTACCAAATAATTTTTTTAAAATTTTTCCACTAATTTTAGTTTACAACCATTTTCCCACTATCTATATTTACCTGATTAAAAAAAATTTCTCCTATACCAAACGTCCCTAAGTTAGCCAATAAGACAATTAGTGTTATTTTATGGGGTAAAATGTGTGTCATTTAAAAGATGTAAAGTTGTGTCAGTTTAAGAGAGAGAGAAAGATAGATAAAGGAGGAGAGAGAGTTGACAAAAAAAAGGTGTGAGTTCCACCTATTTGTGAGTTCATATATATATATATATATATATATATATATATATATATATATATATATATAACGTGCAAAAATATAAATGACAAATTTATAAATTACTATAATTTAGATAATAATACAAAAATTGGGACGATGTGCACTTGTGCTTCACCGAGAAGGATTAGAATAGAAAAAAAAATTACATTTATCCAACAAAAAAAAAATGGCAGCAACCAAATGCTCTCGCTACAAAGGAGAATGTAACATCCCGGGCGCTGACGAGGGCGGGGAGTGATCGCCGGTGCGCAAGGGCACGGACAAGGAGCGGCTCCTGGCAGGCTTCCAGCGACGGGGGTACATGAATGAATCGAATAACACCGGAAAGAGAGGGATTCCAGAGACTGTGCTGGTATGGGACAGTACAGTTGGGAATGGCTTATAAGAATTAATTGGTACTACCTATACTAACAAGATGCATCTACTTTTCGGTAGCCCGGATCGGAAGAACTCCACAGTTAAGCGTGCTTGACTTGGAGCAATTCTGGGATGGGTGACCTCCTGGGAAGTTTTCCCGGGAAGTGTGCGAGTGAGGACAAAGCACGCTGAAAAGTCTCGTGTTAGTGTGTGGGGACAGTCGTTAATCCTTGCAAGTTGCCAGGCGTTACAAGTGGTATCAGAGCAGGGCCTCTCATCCAGTACGGTGTGGTTCGAGGACGAACCAGGCGGAAGCTGGTGGGCATGTAACATCCCGGGCGCTGACGAGGGCGGGGAGTGATCGCCGGTGCGCAAGGGCACGGACAAGGAGCGGCTCCTGGCAGGCTTCCAGCGACGGGGGTACATGAATGAATCGAATAACACCGGAAAGAGAGGGATTCCAGAGACTGTGCTGGTATGGGACAGTACAGTTGAGAATGGCTTATAAGAATTAATTGGTACTACCTATACTAACAAGATGCATCTACTTTTCGGTAGCCCGGATCGGAAGAACTCCACAGTTAAGCGTGCTTGACTTGGAGCAATTCTGGGATGGGTGACCTCCTGGGAAGTTTTCCCGGGAAGTGTGCGAGTGAGGACAAAGCACGCTGAAAAGTCTCGTGTTAGTGTGTGGGGACAGTCGTTAATCCTTGCAAGTTGCCAGGCGTTACAGAGAACAAGCAATTATGTATATTGAATCTCCATGAAATCATCCTCAATCACCGTGAAATCATCATCAATCTCCATCAAATCATCATCAATCTCCATGAAATCATCCCCGATCTCCATGAAACCATCCTCAATCTCCATGAAATCATCCTCAATCACCGTGAAATCATCATCAATCTCCATCAAATCATCATCAATCTCCATGAAATCATCCCCGATCTCCATGAAACCATCCTCAATCTCCATGAAGTCATCCTCAATCTCCATGAAATCATCCTCAATCGCCATTGATTCCTCAGTCTTTGACCCGGAACAACGCTGATCACCGTAGCTGGGAACTCTGGCGCCGTAAGGGCTAGTGAAATTGATGCTTCTCTGGGTTCCCTACTTCAAGAAAGGGGAAGGGAACGTGAAATTGTGAAGAGGTTTTGTGTAGCAGATGCTACAGAAGAAGAAGATTGCAGAAAGGATAAGAGGAGGAGAAGAGGGAATTGAGAGAGAAAGAGTCACGAGAGAGAAGAGAATTTCCAATAATTTTTTGATATTATTTCTTAACACCACACACCTACTTATAACCATGAAGGATGGACGTTACAAAAGAAAACACTATTACAATTAATGTTTCAATTACTGTTACAAAAGAAAACATTATTACAATTAACGTTACAATTACCGTTACACAACGGTTCCATTCCATCACCGTTACATTACCGTTATATTATATTTCGTCCGTTATATTACCGTTATAAAAGGATATAAGTTATGTCATTTAAAATGATTAATATTTTTCCTATTTTATGATAACATCAGAGTTTGTTAAACTAGGGATCTGTGCTTGCAATTAAAGGCTATGATTACATTAGTCACGAGCCACAATCGCAGTTTAGGCACCTATGTTCCAATGTACATGAAACAAACTCCAGCTTGGCGGGGAAACATTCTTCTGTCCAAAAAAGTAAAAAAAAGGGTATCTTTTTTTTTGGTAAATAAAGAAAATGGTATCCTACTTAGGACTCACGAACCAAATATATTGAATCAGTCCATTAAATTTCTTGATTTATTCAAAATGAGTTTTAAAATTATCAACTTAAAAATAACAGAAGCCAATTTGGATCACCGCATTTTACTTGCGAGGTAAATTGACTAACCCATTAAGTAAATGCACGGTCTGCTGTCTACCAAAATAAAAAACAAAAAATGCACGGTCTGTTTACGTATTCATTTACTGAGTTTTTTTTACATGAATGAAATATTTTTATTTCTCTTTGACTATATTTCTCTTTAACTATTTAATAAATTTTATATCTTACATACATAAAAATTTGTGGAGTCAATACTTTTTCTTTTTCTCTCACCCACACCATTTTATATATGTAGGAGATAAATTTATATCCTACTATAATATAACAAACAATAAACTCTTATATGAAACCAGCTTATGCTTAGGTGTTGTTTTATGAAACCACCCTCAACATTTAATTCAAACAATTAATCCCCTTATACATTAATCTTTTAACAATTTAACATAGTTAGTAAATTTAGGACAAAACTACCCCTTTCTTTGTAAATCCCATAGGGTGTGTTTGTTTTAGGAGTTTGTTGAAGTTTTCTGGGGAAGTGATTCTTGCGTTTTCATTACTCCACGTTTGGTTCACAGTTTTCATAAATTTTACCCATCTTTCCTTGTTGCCTATCTATCGATAATTGCAAGTGATTTGTCTGAAAAGTACTGTTGAGGATTGCTTCCTGAAAGGTGGTATTTGTCCTAGAATCTGGAGAAGTTCAAAAAGTGGTATAATCGGTGACTATATTACCCCTCGAGCTTCTTCTAATGCTTGGCCTTGGCATGAACCTCTGATCTATTTTCCTTGTTTTTGATCATCGAAGGAAGCAACTCCTCCTTGTTCTTTTTCTTCATTATTGCTTTCTTCATCGAACCTTCTTCGACATCGTCGCTTCCTGAACCCTCGCTCTTCTTTCTCGTTCCCCCATTATTGGTAACCGTAACAACCACTTGAAGTTTACGGTTTTCGAAGCTGAAGAAAGAAAACAGAGAAGAGTGAAGATTTTTTCTGATTATGGTTTTGAAAGAGGGGTCACTGGGTCTGTTTCCCTGTTCGTTCCCTATGGCTTTCCCTATGCACCATGCAATTGTGAATTAATAATTAATTAAAAGATAACGTTGGATATTATAAGTTTTAATGAAATTTTAATATTATATTGTGTTTTGTATAATATCATATTAGATGATATTATTATGTATTTGATAACATTCAAACCAAGGGTTTTATTAATGTTATGTTACATAATTGAACTTTTGTTTCCAACACTCACAACAAAAAGGGAGAGAGAAAGTGGAATGATGAAAGAGAAAGAAAAATATGTGGACCCCACCTCTTTAATGTGTGTGTAGGAAAATGAAGTTGTGTTATGTTACATGATAAACATAAAACCCTAAAACCAATCTCATAAAGGGTTATTTCTAAAAGGGTTATTTTGTAATTTTAATAAATTTTCCCATCAATATTTTATTTTCAACCAAACACACATTCAGGAATTTCACTCAATTTTCCCAGTATTATTTTGGCCTACCAAACAACTTTTTTTACATTTTCTTACCAAACTCACTTTCCAACCATTTTCCTATCAATTACATTTTCCTAGTATTCAAAAAATTTCTCCTCAACCAAACGCCCCCTAGTTTTCAATAATAATAATTGGTGATGAATTATTGCATTCAAGTGTATTATTTTATGTTTCTTTCAATTATCTTTTAATGATCACGTTTAGAGTCCCTTCGAACATATAATGCAAAAATCATGTGAAGTTGTTGAATCTAAAAACAAAACTTCAAGAAACTCGCATGGAGAAGTTTGTGAATAATTGTTGTGTTAATAATATTTTATGATTACTTTTATCATTTGCATGATAAAACTTTTCCCGTAAATAGATGCTAAGAGAACCATTGGTCATTGCTTCAAAATTTAGAGAAATCAATGAGTGAAGGATCTTGAGAAATGTTAGAGAAAACTCTGTTAAAGGAGAATGGGAGAAAAAAAAATTGAGAGAGAAGAAGCATGATAATATAAGAAATTATGAAAATGAATGCTACGGATGATGATAACTTCTTTCTTTCTTTTTTTCAAAATATAAATCTCATAACAATGTTATTTTGATATAGGAATAGAATATTTTTACTAACAAATAATGTTACTATCAATGTTACTATCATATATTAACTATTAATTTCCGTCCATCAACGGTTATTATTTATTGTGAATTAATAATTAATTAATGATTTTGATTTGGGGAAATAATAACCGTTGATTGACGAAAATCAACCGTTATCATTTATTATGAATTAATAATTAATTAATGAGTTTGATTTGTTAAAATAATAACCGTCGTAATTTACTTATCTGCAATTTATATTGTTGCATATTATAATTATATATTTATGCATGGATATATATATATATATATATATATATAATGCTATAAATATGATAAATATCATATATGTATATACTTAAATGTTTATTTATATTTTTGCACATTCATTATATTGATATGTTGTGTCTTTAATTTATATTTAAATTATCATGGTAAATTTCATACGATAGAAATTTGTATAACTTATATTTTCAAGATTTACTATAATGATATGATTGTTCATACTTTTATTGTGATGTCAAATTTAAGTAATGGTATATTATGAATTATGATTTCTTTTAGAAAAATTGTGTGACCTCTTTTGGAGGCATTCACATATTTATATCCGTTACAAAGGTAAAACCTTGAGAGAAAAAAATTGATTTCAAGTTTCAGAAAAAAATTGATTTCAAGTTTCATGTTTATATTACATTTTTGGAAAACTTTCAAAAAAAAAAAAAAAAACTGTAAATTTTATCGGAATCACTTACCCCTCTGAAATTTGAATCATTTACTCCTAGCTTAAATTTTTTTTATCACTTACCCCTCTAACTTAACGGGTAAGTTATAAAGAAACTTTTTTTTTTTTTGGTTACAGAAAGGGGCAATGCCCCCACAAAACAAAAGAACAGCAAACAAGAAGGAATGAAAAAAACAGAACAAGAAATAGCAGAAAACAAAACATCAAACACTAGCAGAAAGCCAGGAACAAGCATCATCCTGTATTTCTCCTAGCAGCCACCTTATTCAGACCCGGATCCAAAAGATATAAATGATTTAAAATTTTGAGAATGGGATAAATGTTTTAGAAGAAACTTATATGAACTTTTTTGAAGTTTTCTCTATATTTTTTTTGGGTTTATGAGTATAATGTTACATGACTCAAGAAAACTTTCCTACACACCACACAACTAATATATGGGGTCCACATGTTTTTTTTCTCTTTCATTATTTCACTTTCTCTCTCTTCTTTATTGTGAGTGTAGGAAAATTTTCTTAAATCATGCAACATTATACTCATTGAACCCTATTTTTTTAAGAGTTATATGTTAGAAAAAAAAATATCATTAAAAATACCTTTACCCAACACTTTTAAGGTTTTATGTTGAATTGGTTCTTTATATGATATCTGTAACATCCCGCATAATTAGTAAAATACCTAAGTACTATATGCTATGTGTACATGTGTAAAATTCGGATGTATGGTTTATGTGTAATGGCTTGTGAATTGTTTGACCTTTATCCCTTGGGTAAGACTAAGGTAATTAATTAAATTAAATCATAGGAAGATACATATGTAGTCATGTGAATTTAATCATATAAGTAATATAGGGCCTTAGTGTTCTTTGGACTTTGGTAGTGGGCTAATGTGTGTGTGTGGACTTGTACTATTGGATTTGTGATTGGATCCTTTTGTGTGTGTGGTCAATGGCCCAAGAATGGCTCTTGGATCAAGCTAATTCAGCCCAAAGTTGTAACCATTCTTACTTCCCTAAGCCTTGCCCAACAAGGATGTCTTGTGTACCAAGAAACCTTCACATGGCAACCCTTCTACCACTCAATCTTGCGCACAAGTAAGGGTGATTTAGGACTTAGTAATCTGTCATTTTGCCTTGTTAAACCGCCACCTCACCTTGATTATGCATAACTTGATTTAAACCTCATTGCTTGGAAGACACTTGGACCTTTGAGCATGATTTTAGGCTGCATATTTCCCCATTTAGGCGCACATGGGAGGGGCTTTGGTGCAGATTTTTCTTATGACACAAACTGCCTAACTTGTGGACTTGGAGAACCCTCTTGCACTTCCATCATTAGACTGCATTGTGCAGATTTTTTTGACAAGCTTTTGCAGCCCATCATGAGTCAAAACCTGCCTTGTTTTCACATGCATCATAAGTGGATTTTTGGCTGCATTTTCATCATTTTGGGCAGCTCCAAAATCTGAATTTGGGCTGTCACAAAACTGCACCTCTTTCCCTCTCATCATTGCGCACCAAGGCTGCCTAAGTGCAGATTTTTGGGCTGCCACATAGTTGTTTCCTTGTTGACTTAGCAAAGCTCTTACATGTACTCATGAGGCACCTCCTCTACTCCATTTTTGCGCACAACTTGGTCAATGATGCAGAAAATTTTCTGACTTAAGGACAGCTCCAAATCTGAACATATCACTCCTCCATCCTTGCATGTAAATAGAGTAAGCTAGAAGCAAACCCTTTGCTTGATTCAACCCTTGTGTGCAGCCCCACTTCTTCAAGCAATCAGATTTTTACCATGATGTTAAATCATTGCAACCTCCTCCCCTCTCCCTTTAAATTTGCGCACAAGAGGGGCTGCCCCCATTCATTTTGTGCAGCCAACTCCTCTTCTCCTCACTCCCTCACTCCCATAACCGAACCTACAAGCCTCCTTGGAGCTAGAAGACTTTGCTTAAGACAACTCCTTCCTTCCCTCACCTCAACCATACACCAAGCTAGTGCAAGCCTTGTTCCTCATCCTTGTTGCGCATAGATCACCATAGGAAGTAAGGACTTGTTGTGTAGTGAAGCTAGAAGGTGGTGTGATTCTTGACTTTGAAGGGTGTGCTACAAGAGGTAGGCCTTGAACTTTGAATTCTTTCTTAGTGTAGCCATGTATGTATGCTTGAATGTCTTCTTGTATATGTGTTGTTTTGGATCCTTGGTTGAGCATGATTAAAGTATAAGTATGGAGCCATTTTATGATGACTTGTATGCATAAGTTGTAGAGTAAAAGTCTCATGATCATGCTTAAAATTATATGCCACTGTTTTGTATAATTAGGCCACTGTTTTAAAGAAGAAATGTGCCACTGTTTCGGTTTGATGTGCCACTGTTTTGTAGATAAGATGCCACTGTTTCGGTCCCTCAAAATCACATTAAAATGTCACTGTTTCTGCACCTAAAAGCCACTGTTTCTGCACATTAGAAGCCACTGTTTCTGCACCTAAAAGCCACTGTTTCTGCACATTAAAAGCCACTGTTTCTGCACCTAAAAGCCACTGTTTCTGCACATTAAAAGCCACTGTTTCTGCACCTAAAAGTCACTGTTTCTGCACATTAGAAGCCACTGTTTCTGCACCTAAAAGCCACTGTTTCTGCACATTACATGCCACTGTTTCTGCACCTTATATGCCACTGTTTCTGCACATATATGTCACTGTTTTAGTGCTCCTTAAGCCACTGTTTTTATGCATGAAATACCACTGTTTTACTCATCAAATGCCACTGTTTCTATGCATAAAATGCCACTGTTTTAGCCATGAAATGTCACTGTTTCCATGCTTAAAGTGCCACTGTTTTTATGCATAAAAGGCCACTGTTTTAAGTCATCATATGCCACTGTTTTTATGCATAAAAGGCCACTGTTTTAAGTCATCATATGCCACTGTTTTCATGCATAATGTGCCACTGTTTTAGTCATCATATGCCACTGTTTTTATGCATAAAATGCCACTGTTTTAGTCCTTCTATGCCACTATTTGTATGCATAAAATGCCACTGTTTTAATCTATAATATGCCACTGTTTCACTGTCCAAAAACCAAGATTTATGCCACTGTTTTGGAAGTTCAAAGTGCCACTGTTTCTGTTTTAAAAACGCCACTGTTTCTGTTTTAAAAACATCACTGTTTCTGTTTAAAACCTCATTGTTTTGCTGCTGTAAACACTGCTGTATGCTCACTGTTTTGCTGCTGTAAACACTGCTGTATGCTCACCGTTTTGCTGCTGTATGCTCACTGTTTTGCTGCTGTAAACACTACGGTATGCTCACTGTTTTGCTGCTGTATGCTCACTGTTTTGCTGCTGTAAATGCTCACTGTTTTGCTGCTGTATGCTCACTGTTTTGCTGCTGTAAACACTGCGGTATGCTCACTGTTTTGCTGCTGTATGCTCACTGTTTTGCTGCTGTAAATGCTCACTGTTTTGCTGCTGTATGCTCACTGTTTTGCTGCTGTAAGCACTGCTGTATGCTCACTGTTTTGCTGCTGTATGCTCACTGTTTTGCTGCTGTATGCTCACTGTTTTGCTGCTGTATGCTCACTGTTTTGCTGCTGTAAATAGCCACTGTAAATGATTAGTTGTAATTGATTTAGGTGCGCTTAAGAAGTGAGATACTTCGCTGCTTTTTGGTAATATTTAAGGCACGCAAAGGTAAGTGTCAGGCGATGATGCCTAATGTGAACTATTGACTACTGGTATAGAATTGTACATGATGCTCCATATGCCGTAAAAATATTATGTTCCATTATAATGAAAGGAAACTGCCAAAAATGTGCCGTGATGGCTATATGATTATGAGGTAAAGACGTTATGTGGCAGCATAACGCATATGAAAGGTATATAAGCATGCATCTTACATTATACCGCATTTTTACGCTTTGTGTGTGAAAGCATAGCATGACATGCATGTAACAAGATCATATAGGCCTTGTTTTAGAATAGTTATGTACAGGACCATGTGTTTGAGCAAGCATCATATAGGCATCCCCAAGGTACCGGGGTATGGGACACTTGGCATCAGTCCGCATAGGCCCACAGATGGAATCCACATGGAGCTCAGGTGCCAGGGTATATTTGATTCCACTGTGAAGTGCGCGCACGACGGTGCTAAAAGCGCAAAGGAAAGGCGTTATATACGCAATATATGAATATGATAAAAAGGAAAAGGAACAAGGATATGTTGAAGTGACTGTTTATGATTTTGTGCCTAGTTAATATTGTTATATTACTGGTTTTATTGCCACACTACTGGGATTATTCTCACCCCTTCGGGGCTGCTATTTTCCTAAATGGCAGGAGGACATAAAAGCACATGAAGACGTGATATTTTGCTGATGATTGCTGATGCGTGGATTATCAGTGTTGCTGTTTGTTTTTAATGGATAACTGTAATGATTAATGTTTTGGTACTTTTGGATGACTGTAGTCTTGATCATATTTATGTTAACTTGAACTTTATGAACAATGGCTATTTTGGAAAAACCTTTGTGAAAAGAATTTAAGTGTTGAAAATTTTTATACGGATTTGTATTCTGCTTTGTTAGCTCATGTGACGTTAACGACTCTAACTCCGCTTAGCAAACGACTCTCTTGGATGCATACAAGGGAGGGCGTTACACTAATTGGTATCAGAGCAGTTTGGTCCATGGATTTGCTTGTGTTTGATTGAATTGATTGTTGTTTGTGTTTATCTGCTGATTGACTGTCTAAATGTGCTATAGTTTAAGTATTTGTTAGCTAGGATAGTTAGATGGTTTAGACTGTTCTGTGATAAGACACGGATGCATAGCTAACTTGTCCGAATTGAACTCGAGTACCTACTTGGGACTGCTGCCATGAATAACTTGCGGTGAGCCTGATCAACTCATTTCCTGATATTGTGAGTGCAGAATCATGGCGGGTGGTCGCGGTTCAACTCGGGGAAGGACTGGCGATGCAGAAGAGGATCTTATCACCACCATTGGGGGACTGGCAACGTTTATCCAGAATATGAGCCAAGAATGGCGCGATCATAGGCAACAGAATCAGAACCAACCCCCACTGCATGAAAATGCAGAAGAAATTGCCCGTCGGAGGTTGAAAGACTTCCGCAACTTCCAACCACCTACCTTTGAGGGTGAAGACAACCCCGAGGCTGCAGCAAGGTGGCTGCAGATGATTGAGCATATTTTCGAACGCATGGCATGCCCGGAAGCACAGAAGACTGATTACGCGTCGTACCAGCTGATGGGAGAAGCTTTAACATGGTGGACTGGTGCGAGGGCTCTGCTGAGAGCTCAGGACGTGGAACTAACATGGGCCGTGTTCAGACAAGTATTTCTGGATAAGTATTTTCCTAAGGCAATGCGAAGAATGAAGCACACTGAACTGCTGTCACTCAGGCAGGGTAACATGACGGTTAATGAGTATATTGCAAAGTTTGGGCAGCTGATCGAGTACGCCAACTTTGACCGGAACATTTATGATGATGAATGGCAGGTGGAGAAGTTCGAGAGCGGATTGCACCCGGAGATCCGTAAGCTCATCTTGACGACGGCTAATCGTACACTTCCGGAACTCATCAACCAGAGTCGTCAGGCAGAAGGAATCATTCTGGAGGCCAAGAACTTGAACAAGCCACCACCACAGTTCCACGGAGGAAACCGAGCAGGCAGATTCTTCAGGGCGGCACCTGGTAGGGGTCGAGGCAGAGGTACGCCGTTGCAGGCGCGGCCTGGAAACTTTAAGAGAAACTTTACGGTGGGTCAATCATCGACTGGACGTCAGGGCGCGACTGTTTGTGCCACATGTGGAAAGAATCACTTCGGAGTCTGTCGCAAGAACAACAATGCATGCTTCAGATGCGGCCAGCAAGGTCATTTTGCTTACAAATGCCCCCAGAACGCTGATCAACAGCCTCCGCAAGCACGGGTGTTCACTTTGGATGCAAATGAAGCACAGAAGTTTCCCAACCTGATCAAAGGTAATGTCACTTTGAATGGTCACCCAGTTTCTGTTATCTTTGATTCTGGAGCGTCTGGTTCTTTTATGGCGAAGCATACTGCATTGAGAATAGGCATCACCCCAACCCCGTTACCCTATGAGTTACACATCAGCACGCCTACGGGAGGATCGTGCACAGCCTCAGAGATCTGCAGAGGTGTTACCTTGCAGTACGAAGGGAACACGTATACAGTTAACTTGGTGGTCCTACCGGTATTCAACTTCGATGTGATTATCGGTATGGACTGGTTGACGGAAAACGGGATAACCTTGGATTGTCGTGCGGGGAAAGTCATTGTTCCTGCAAAGGATGGTAATTTTCAACCTTTCTCTCTCATTTCCTTATTGCAAGTTAGAAAAGAGCTCCGCAAGGGAGCAGCAGGGTATCTTTTGTCGATCGAGGCTGAGACCTCGATTGATAATCAAATTCAGAATGTACCGGTAGTTAGAGAATTCGAGGAGGTATTCCCGGATGAAATACCTCGATTGCCTCCTCATAGGGAAATAGAATTTTCGATCGAACTTGTTCCTGGAGTTGGACCAATCTCCATTGCCCCGTATCGTATGGCACCTTTGGAACTGCGCGAGTTGAAGAAGCAGATAGAAGAGCTTTTGGCAAAGGAATTCATCAGACCAAGTACTTCTCCATGGGGTGCTCCAGCCATCTTGATTAAGAAGAAGGATGGAAGTTTACGTCTGTGTGTAGATTACCGCCAGCTGAACAAAGTAACGGTGAAGAATAAGTATCCGCTTCCGAGGATCGACGACTTGATGGACCAGCTGAGAGGAGCCAGAGTCTTTTCCAAGATAGATTTACGATCGGGATATCATCAGATCCGGGTCAAACCGGAGGATATTCCGAAAACCGCTTTTAGGACTCGTTATGGGCACTATGAATATCAGGTGATCCCATTCGGACTTACGAATGCTCCAGCGGTATTCATGGATTACATGAACCGCATCTTCCGCCCGTTTCTTGATCAGTTCGTAATTGTGTTTATCGACGATATCCTGATTTACTCAGCTAATGAAGAGCTGCATGCGGAACATCTGAGGATTGTCTTGCAAATCTTGAAGGATAAGCAGTTGTACGCGAAATGGTCGAAGTGCGAGTTTTGGCTTAAAGAGGTCCAGTTTCTGGGCCATGTCATTTCATCAGAAGGTATCGCGGTGGACCCCAGCAAAGTTGAAGCTGTCATGAATTGGGAACAACCCAAGTCTGTCACTGAAGTAAGAAGTTTCTTAGGTCTGGCTGGATATTATCGAAGGTTCATCCAGAATTTCTCTCAGATAGTGCAACCTCTTACTCGTCTCACTCGGAAGGATAAGCCTTTTGAGTGGACTGAAGCCTGCGAAGAATGTTTCTTGGAGCTAAAGAGCAGATTGACGAGTGCTCCCGTACTCACGATTCCGGATCCTACTCAAAAGTTCGAAGTGTACTGTGATGCGTCGCTGAAAGGACTTGGATGCGTGTTGATGCAGGACCGTATGGCGGTAGCTTACGCGTCTCGACAACTGAAGCCTCACGAAGAAAATTATCCTACGCACGATTTGGAGTTAGCAGCTATAGTGTTCGCACTTAAAATCTGGAGGCACCACTTGTATGGTTCGCAGTTTGACGTGTTCAGCGATCATAAGAGTTTGAAGTACTTGTTCGATCAGAAGGAGCTGAATATGCGGCAACGTCGGTGGATGGAATTTCTGAAGGACTACGATTTTGAACTTAAGTACCACCCAGGAAAGGCAAACGTGGTAGCTGACGCTCTGAGCAGGAAGACACTACACACTGCAACTCTGATGATAGAAGAGCTGAAATTGTTTGAGGCCTTTCGAGACTTGAACTTATCGGTAGACGAGAGAGGAAGTAGCATAAGATTGGGGAATATAAAGGTGGAGAATGAATTGGTCAGTAGAATTAAGGAGGCTCAGAAAGATGGAGAGTTAGTCCGTGATTTGGTTGGCAACCAAGATGTTGTAAAGGATGAGAATGATGTTTGGAGATTTCAAGGACGGCTGGTTGTGCCGAATGGAGAGTTGAAGCAAGAAGTTATACAGGAGGCTCACAAGGGTAAGTACGCAGTTCATCCTGGATCCACGAAGATGTACCATGATTTGAAGACCTCGTTTTGGTGGCCGGGTATGAAGCGTGATATTGCGGAGTATGTGTCTCGATGCTTAACTTGTCAGAAGGTGAAGTACGAACATCAGAAACCGTCGGGACTCCTTCAACCTTTGGAGATCCCCGAATGGAAGTGGGACAGTATTTCGATGGATTTTGTAGTTGGACTTCCTCGGACGCGAGAAGGATATGATTCTATCTGGGTGATTGTCGATCGTTTAACGAAGTCAGCTCATTTCTTGCGTGTTAGAACCACATATGATACAGAGAAGCTTGCTAGAATTTATCTGCAGGAGATTGTGAAGCTGCACGGAGTTCCTACGAGTATTGTCAGTGATCGTGATCCCAAGTTTACATCTAAGTTTTGGGAATCCTTTCAAAGAGCATTAGGGACCCAATTGAGGTTGAGTACTGCTTATCATCCGCAGACCGATGGTCAAACGGAACGCACCATTCGAGCATTAGAGGACATGTTGCGAGCATGTGTTTTGGAGTTAGGAGGCAGCTGGGATAGTTATCTTTCGTTGATTGAGTTTGCCTACAACAACAGTTACCACTCCAGTATTCAGATGGCACCGTATGAAGCTTTGTATGGGAGAAAATGCAGATCCCCGTTGTGTTGGACTGAAGTGGGTGAGCGAAGTATGTTAGGACCTGATTTAATTCAAGAAACATCCGAACAGGTAAAGAAGATTCGGGAGAATATGCAGCGGGCTCAGGCCAGACAGAAGAGTTATTACGACAAGCGTCATAAGCCTCTATCTTTCGAAGTCGGAGACCATGTGTTCTTGAGAATCACTCCCACATCGAGACTCGGAAGGAGAATGGGAGTAAAGAAGTTAAGTCCACGGTACTTAGGACCGTATCTGATTATGGACCGGATTGGAGAGTCTGCATACCGGTTGGCTTTACCACCCAATCTGTCAGGAATTCACAATGTATTTCATGTGTCACAGCTACGGAGGTATCTCTCTGATCCATCTCACGTGTTACAGCCGGAAGAAGTGGAACTCAAGGAAAATCTGACTTATCAAGTGCAACCATTCCAAATTCTTGAGAGATCCGTCAAGCGACTCCGTTCTAAAGAAATCCCTTTGGTGAAGGTATTATGGAACAACAGATCGGCAGCTGAAGCCACTTGGGAACGCGAGGACGACATTCAGAAACGCTATCCAGAACTGTTTAGCTCTTAAGTAAGTTTATTTTGCGGACAAAATTCCTTTTTGGTGGGGAGAGTGTAACATCCCGCATAATTAGTAAAATACCTAAGTACTATATGCTATGTGTACATGTGTAAAATTCGGATGTATGGTTTATGTGTAATGGCTTGTGAATTGTTTGACCTTTATCCCTTGGGTAAGACTAAGGTAATTAATTAAATTAAATCATAGGAAGATACATATGTAGTCATGTGAATTTAATCATATAAGTAATATAGGGCCTTAGTGTTCTTTGGACTTTGGTAGTGGGCTAATGTGTGTGTGTGGACTTGTACTATTGGATTTGTGATTGGATCCTTTTGTGTGTGTGGTCAATGGCCCAAGAATGGCTCTTGGATCAAGCTAATTCAGCCCAAAGTTGTAACCATTCTTACTTCCCTAAGCCTTGCCCAACAAGGATGTCTTGTGTACCAAGAAACCTTCACATGGCAACCCTTCTACCACTCAATCTTGCGCACAAGTAAGGGTGATTTAGGACTTAGTAATCTGTCATTTTGCCTTGTTAAACCGCCACCTCACCTTGATTATGCATAACTTGATTTAAACCTCATTGCTTGGAAGACACTTGGACCTTTGAGCATGATTTTAGGCTGCATATTTCCCCATTTAGGCGCACATGGGAGGGGCTTTGGTGCAGATTTTTCTTATGACACAAACTGCCTAACTTGTGGACTTGGAGAACCCTCTTGCACTTCCATCATTAGACTGCATTGTGCAGATTTTTTTGACAAGCTTTTGCAGCCCATCATGAGTCAAAACCTGCCTTGTTTTCACATGCATCATAAGTGGATTTTTGGCTGCATTTTCATCATTTTGGGCAGCTCCAAAATCTGAATTTGGGCTGTCACAAAACTGCACCTCTTTCCCTCTCATCATTGCGCACCAAGGCTGCCTAAGTGCAGATTTTTGGGCTGCCACATAGTTGTTTCCTTGTTGACTTAGCAAAGCTCTTACATGTACTCATGAGGCACCTCCTCTACTCCATTTTTGCGCACAACTTGGTCAATGATGCAGAAAATTTTCTGACTTAAGGACAGCTCCAAATCTGAACATATCACTCCTCCATCCTTGCATGTAAATAGAGTAAGCTAGAAGCAAACCCTTTGCTTGATTCAACCCTTGTGTGCAGCCCCACTTCTTCAAGCAATCAGATTTTTACCATGATGTTAAATCATTGCAACCTCCTCCCCTCTCCCTTTAAATTTGCGCACAAGAGGGGCTGCCCCCATTCATTTTGTGCAGCCAACTCCTCTTCTCCTCACTCCCTCACTCCCATAACCGAACCTACAAGCCTCCTTGGAGCTAGAAGACTTTGCTTAAGACAACTCCTTCCTTCCCTCACCTCAACCATACACCAAGCTAGTGCAAGCCTTGTTCCTCATCCTTGTTGCGCATAGATCACCATAGGAAGTAAGGACTTGTTGTGTAGTGAAGCTAGAAGGTGGTGTGATTCTTGACTTTGAAGGGTGTGCTACAAGAGGTAGGCCTTGAACTTTGAATTCTTTCTTAGTGTAGCCATGTATGTATGCTTGAATGTCTTCTTGTATATGTGTTGTTTTGGATCCTTGGTTGAGCATGATTAAAGTATAAGTATGGAGCCATTTTATGATGACTTGTATGCATAAGTTGTAGAGTAAAAGTCTCATGATCATGCTTAAAATTATATGCCACTGTTTTGTATAATTAGGCCACTGTTTTAAAGAAGAAATGTGCCACTGTTTCGGTTTGATGTGCCACTGTTTTGTAGATAAGATGCCACTGTTTCGGTCCCTCAAAATCACATTAAAATGTCACTGTTTCTGCACCTAAAAGCCACTGTTTCTGCACATTAGAAGCCACTGTTTCTGCACCTAAAAGCCACTGTTTCTGCACATTAAAAGCCACTGTTTCTGCACCTAAAAGCCACTGTTTCTGCACATTAAAAGCCACTGTTTCTGCACCTAAAAGTCACTGTTTCTGCACATTAGAAGCCACTGTTTCTGCACCTAAAAGCCACTGTTTCTGCACATTACATGCCACTGTTTCTGCACCTTATATGCCACTGTTTCTGCACATATATGTCACTGTTTTAGTGCTCCTAAGCCACTGTTTTTATGCATGAAATACCACTGTTTTACTCATCAAATGCCACTGTTTCTATGCATAAAATGCCACTGTTTTAGCCATGAAATGTCACTGTTTCCATGCTTAAAGTGCCACTGTTTTTATGCATAAAAGGCCACTGTTTTAAGTCATCATATGCCACTGTTTTTATGCATAAAAGGCCACTGTTTTAAGTCATCATATGCCACTGTTTTCATGCATAATGTGCCACTGTTTTAGTCATCATATGCCACTGTTTTTATGCATAAAATGCCACTGTTTTAGTCCTTCTATGCCACTATTTGTATGCATAAAATGCCACTGTTTTAATCTATAATATGCCACTGTTTCACTGTCCAAAAACCAAGATTTATGCCACTGTTTTGGAAGTTCAAAGTGCCACTATTTCTGTTTTAAAAATGCCACTGTTTCTGTTTTAAAACGTCACTGTTTGCTGCTGTAAATGCTCACTGTTTTGCTGCTGTATGCTCACTGTTTTGCTGCTGTATGCTCACTGTTTTGCTGCTGTAAACACTGCTGTATGCTCACCGTTTTGCTGCTGTATGCTCACTGTTTTGCTGCTGTAAACACTGCGGTATGCTCACTGTTTTGCTGCTGTATGCTCACTGTTTTGCTGCTGTAAATGCTCACTGTTTTGCTGCTGTATGCTCACTGTTTTGCTGCTGTAAACACTGCGGTATGCTCACTGTTTTGCTGCTGTATGCTCACTGTTTTGCTGCTGTAAATGCTCACTGTTTTGCTGCTGTATGCTCACTGTTTTGCTGCTGTAAGCACTGCTGTATGCTCACTGTTTTGCTGCTGTATGCTCACTGTTTTGCTGCTGTATGCTCACTGTTTTGCTGCTGTATGCTCACTGTTTTGCTGCTGTAAATAGCCACTGTAAATGATTAGTTGTAATTGATTTAGGTGCGCTTAAGAAGTGAGATACTTCGCTGCTTTTTGGTAATATTTAAGGCACGCAAAGGTAAGTGTCAGGCGATGATGCCTAATGTGACTATTGACTACTGGTATAGAATTATGACATGATGCTCCATATGCCGTAAAAAATATTATGTTCCATTATAATGAAAGGAAACTGCCAAATATGTGCCGTGATGGCTATATGATTATGAGGTAAAGACGTTATGTGGCAGCATAACGCATATGAAAGGTATATAAGCATGCATCTTACATTATACCGCATTTTTACGCTTTGTGTGTGAAAGCATAGCATGACATGCATGTAACAAGATCATATAGGCCTTGTTTTAGAATAGTTATGTACAGGACCATGTGTTTGAGCAAGCATCATATAGGCATCCCCAAGGTACCGGGGTATGGGACACTTGGCATCAGTCCGCATAGGCCCACAGTTGGAATCCACATGGAGCTCAGGTGCCAGGGTATATTTGATTCCACTGTGAAGTGCGCGCACGACGGTGCTAAAAGCGCAAAGGAAAGGCGTTATATACGCAATATATGAATATGATAAAAAGGAAAAGGAACAAGGATATGTTGAAGTGACTGTTTATGATTTTGTGCCTAGTTAATATTGTTATATTACTGGTTTTATTGCCACACTACTGGGATTATTCTCACCCCTTCGGGGCTGCTATTTTCCTAAATGGCAGGAGGACATAAAAGCACATGAAGACGTGATATTTTGCTGATGATTGCTGATGTGTGGATTATCAGTGTTGCTGTTTGTTTTTAATGGATAACTGTAATGATTAATGTTTTGGTACTTTTGGATGACTGTAGTCTTGATCATATTTATGTTAACTTGAACTTTATGAACAATGGCTATTTTGGAAAAACCTTTGTGAAAAGAATTTAAGTGTTGAAAATTTTTATACGGATTTGTATTCTGCTTTGTTAGCTCATGTGACGTTAACGACTCTAACTCCGCTTAGCAAACGACTCTCTTGGATGCATACAAGGGAGGGCGTTACAATATCAGAGTTTAAATGACTATAAGATCATGAGTTCGATCCTCACCTCCCATCACTTGTGGAATTGAATAAGCATAATTTAAAACAAAAATAAAATAAAATTAGGCGTATGCAACATCCACGTTTCAAGCCCAAAGAATTTTTACATAAAAGGTGTGTTAGAGAATACTAATACTATAAATCATTAAAAAGGAATTCATCCAACATTTAAAATTTTGTGATGAATTGATTCTTTATTATAAACCGCTGAAAACTGTACAAATGTGAAGTAAATAGTGTATAAGTGTTTGTAGCATTATTTATATATTTATGAAGAGGAAGAATCGTTTACAATTTTTTTTTACAAATTACACTAAGAATGACACTCTTGATTAATGTATGACCGGTAAAATTTATAAACAAACAATTTGTAAATATAACATTCCCATCTTTATATGCAAAACTTTTAATTTTTTTTTCCCTACTGAAAGATTCGAATTCTGCAATCTTCTAACTTACAAGAGATAACGAGAAACGATATGAGACGAAATACAAGTTCCAAGAGAGAAAAGGAATGAAAACACACGTAAGCTCATCTAGGTATTGTGCTCTATAACAACAAGGTGATTGCGGTAAAGATCTTGATTAATCTTCTACTAATAAAAGGAACTCCATGGGGCTTTATAGCTGGTGAGGTTTGATGTCACCAAAAAAATCCGCTTGATAATGATTTCTCTACTTATGGGAGTCGAAGTGAGGGTAAAGTCCCAAGACATGCTCAGGCATGAAATCATGTCTTGTCAAGAGCCCGACAATTGGAGGTCTCTGTAGAATAATAAGTAAATAGAAAAGTTACTCTAAGGCATTATTGAAAAATAACAATTAATGAGAAAAGCTAGTATAACAGACACGAATAGCATCCATCATGTTCAGCTCACACTGCACACAAAACATACATACATACATATATACATAGATACAGAGAGGGAGAGAAAGTCTTACTCCCGGTGTCTTTGGCACCACCAACAAGTGCCTGAGGCCAACCTCCCGGAAAAGAAGAGCAGCTTTAGCTAGAGACATTGTTTCCACAACTGTATATGGTGACGTATTAGTAATTGGATGGATATCAACATACATTTCCATCTCGTTCTCAGAAATGTCTATATCCTCCAGCTTGATCCCCTTGCCTGAACCTGGCTTTGCAAAATCATGTGCCTTGAAGTTTCTCATAATGGAGGATCCAATCATCCCTCTCTCCTTTGTAAATGTCCTGTGTTTAAGGAGTACAAGCAGATGAGACCTCAAAACCAACCCACACAATTCAGAAGCATCTGAGAAAGGAGGCTCATCAATTACAGGAAACCCATTATGTCCCGTGACCTTTAAAGCATGGACAATATTCCCCACTTTTTCAACCCCAGCAAATGTAACCAATGGACCAGAAACAACATCACTTGCAATTAATTGCCTCATGTATGGTTCTGCATGTGCTTCCATATAAGGTAGCCCCTTCATTTGCACAATCTGATCGTAAACTCCTTTGTTAAAACAATCAGCCACAGACTTGGAAATAAGGAGAACCAACATCACCAGTGGAAGCATCAGTAGGTTATTTGTGAGTTCAAGAAGTATGACACAAAGCATCAGCAGGATATTCTTTGGAGGCTTTCACAGTTCAAGAGATAATCATAGCTGTAACAGACTAGCTCTGTTGTGTATGTTAATCTCAAGGATCTGTAGAGAAAGAAACGGATACTTTGTTCCTATGGAGGGAGGGAAATATATAATCAATATGCCACTCCTACTGAGAGTGAAATTGATATTACTTTTGGATGTGGAAGCTAAGTTTTTCATCCTAGAACTTGAAGCATTTAAATAGGTGGATTATATCCTATCCTATCTGAAGAATATAATACTTTTTAAAGATCCAACTAGTTCACTGATTCTCTAATTTTATATTTTAAGCCCTTAATAGAGATTCAACATCTAACATCCTTTTTTTTATGCCTAATTCTAACATCTACTTTTATGCTTGATTAAGGTTGACCCCGGGAAACCTGCAGGACTTACCTGGCAGCGAAAATTAAACAATGAAGGAAGTGCTCCATTAGAATTCACCTTGTCTTTAAAAGAGATGATTCATCTGGTAAACCTACTCGTGAGATCAATTTTTTTTTTTTGTTCTTTTCCTTTTCACAGTTTACTTGTTATAAGAAGAACATTTAAGTCCTACGATTTGATGACATGATAATTGCAGCACAATCCTTAATCGTGTATGTAATGAACTTGTTCCAATTGGTCTCTGATCTGGAATATTTTATTTAAGGACTTAATTAATTATTAGTCATACTCAACTTGTCAAGAATATTCATATAATATTGATGCCCTAACATTCAGTGTCCCTGCATTATCTTGAAAAATAGGTTAATATCTTTCACAACCAAACCTTTGAAAAGAAATTTAAATCTCAGCGTTCTGCATTCTTTATTTCTGTTTTAGGACCAGACCCTTAAATGTCATCTCCCTTAAATACTTGAATTCTTTGCTACATTATCCATATTGGGTATATATAATATATCAACACTATCATTTTATTTGTTTGCTTAATGCTGTAATATATTTAAAATATAGGAGCATAGATTTGATAGGTTTAGCAATCCTTAGATTATTCTGTGATTTGATAGGCTCCAATCGGTTATCGGCTATGGCGCCATGTTCGGGAAGAAGCTGCCAAAGGAAGGGTAATATTCTTTTATCAATAAATTTCTATCTTGATTTGTCCTTATGAAGTGTCCATCTGGTTATCTTTCCCGCACTGTTTTATGCTTTTGTTTGTTTGCTTGTTTCTATCCTTTTTGCAGGGGGGAATGATTGATCCTTTTGCTAAGCATCATGTAACATCTTGTCATGGTGTTCCTTTAGGTGGTATTGGGTAGGCTTTCAATCTTTTATAAGTTAGAATTTCTCTTTCCGTTGCTAAAGCCAAAAGATAAGCACAAGATTGTCTAAATTAACCAGCCTTATAAAAAATTGAGCCTCTTAATGGTACCTTGATCTAATTAGGTTATGAATTTAAGTTAGACGTGTAGTATTTGTATGAAAAAAATATGTGCATGTAGGTCCTGGAAAATGCATTTATCTTGAACTAATTAGATTACTACTAGTATGCATTCAAATTAAGTGTAAAATGTTGAAAGGTAAAGTAGATTTTGATTTCTAATTATATCCATCTTAGAATAAGTTACACTTACATTAAAATCATTAATGTCATCTAATATTTGCTTGATTTGTGTTTGTCCAGAACATTATTTGATAAGTTAGGTCTATAATATGCATTGTTTTTGTTGTTGACAAACTGATCTTCAGTGCAGGAAGCATTGGAAGAAGTTTTAGAGGTGAATTTCAGCGTTGGCAACTATTCCCTATAGTATGTGAAGAGAAACCAGTTTTAGCAAATCAGTTTTCCGTAAGTTTTATTCATTCTAACTTATCAGGATGATTCTTTGTTGCTATCTTTTAAGCATTTTAAA
>JAVKPL010005058.1:0-23276 GCA_032173675.1 Gastrolobium villosum | reverse complement strand
TGATCATCAAGCGTTACTTTAGTGTTGCAGATCAGCAAACCCTAGCTGATATGGCTTATAAGCATGAGCTTTACTTGTATGTTTCATTAAATACTTTGAATTTGCTTCATCATTTAACCAGAAAGTGAATTGGGACTTTACTTTCAATTGTGTATTTGTGATGTTTTACTTTGTTCATTTTGGATAGAGGAATGAGGAGTTATAATTGGGGATGAGATAATCAATGGCTGAGACTGAGATCACTATGATAATATACCTTGGCATTTGTTACAGTTTAATAAATTCTTCTAATATCACCTAAAATAAAGAGTAGGTATCTTATTTCTTCTAAATGTTTCCGTGATGTATTTTTTTACTAATGTTTGTATGAGGATCAGCCTCGAACCAAACCATACTTCACATATTGCGAATTTTACAAGCCAAGCCATGAGTTCGTATGGATTGAACTTGGCTGTGTACCAAATAAGTAGATAACTGAACGGAAATTATGTGACATCAATTATATTAACATATAACAATAGTTTATATTAGATAACAAAGTCAATTTCCTATGTTATACTTTATACACAATAAATGAAAACAACTAGGTTCTTTACAAAACACATCAGTAAACAACTCGTGGTTAATAGATTTTCAGCTGTAACAAGCTGTAGGATTTTATATATTTATTTTTTAATAGATTTTCAGCGGTAGCAACTTAGCAACACATATATATTAAATAAAGGTCCTATTCATAGGATTGTATTGGTTCAAAGGAGGTCAATGAAATGACATGGTGTGGAGACTGGGGAGGGTAATCATAGGCTAAAATGCATGTAAAAGTGGCCTGGCTGGGGTTTGATGCTGGGATCAAGCAATCTCCAAAAGGACTTGGTGCCACTGGCTCTTGAGTGAATATAGTATATTCAAATATAAACAATTGGCTCAATTCATCCTCCCAAATTGTGTCTTGGACTGAAACTTTTTCGTTGTGATGTGCATGAAACCAAACTGCACATCCAACAAAGTTTGGTTTTGGAAATGTTTAAGTGGTATACTTGTTCTAGTTCAGATTTTTGACTCCCCTAGTCTGCATATTGTGCTTATGGTAGTGGTATTATTTTAGATCTAGAAGCAAGGGCTGGGCAACTATATTGTGTAACATAACTCTCTAATTCTTGACAGTAATTGAACTTGTGGAAATAGAGTCATTTCTGGCATAGCATGTGATACATACTCAGCATACATTCACTTCTACTTGTGAACATTTTAAGCTTAATCTGATGGTTTTTGATCTTGTCTAACATCTTAATCACCTGAATTGTACTTGGGCAAAGAAAGCCATGCTTATAATAAGGGGAAGACTCTTGTTGTTAGCAAAGTTCCATTGCCTGATTACCGTGCAGATCTTGATGCGCGTCATGGATCAACACAGAAGGAGGTGGAGTATATCTACCTTGTTTCAATGTCTGATTGCCGATATGAGATTTCTTGTTGCAAATTCTGGAAAGGTACTGACTATGTTCAGTTTTCTGCAGATTAGAATGTCCACAGACATGGAGAGGAGAGTAGGAAATCTTTTGAATAGCTCACAGTCAATAGAGTCAGCATCTGCTAGTTTGCCTTCTGTATCAACTGACCTGGGACATAAACAATCAATGACTACTATAAAATCTGTTTCTTCACAGAAGACTGATTCTTCAAAGGAGAAACTTAGTGTTGTGCTCAAAGAAAGGCAGGAACTTGCACAGGTACAAGCATTTGCTAGTAATTTGACCATCAATCTGATTTCATTTGTTTGCATCAATTGTGCCAATTACATGACTGTTTTATGTTGTATCTTAAACTTATGTCAGGATTGGATATTATTCATGTGCAGGCTAGTGATAGTTTGAAGGAAATGATATCATTTAGAGAGAAGCTTCCTGCATTTAAAATGAAGTCTGAGTTTCTGAAAGCGGTTCAAGAAAATCAGGTGGGCAGATATGCTATTTATCATGACAAATTGTCTTATTTACTATAGTTTATTGACTTAATTTATAATAGGTAATAAATATATCTGTAGATCTTCATGTAAATAAGAAAAGGACAAACTCTGTTGCTAGATCTGCAAGTGGAATAAATGTCAATATGATGCATGGTCCGTTTGGATTTGAACTTCTCTTGATTCTGTTTTTATGATTGTTCCTTAATTATCATCAATTGAAGTCATTTTAAGGTTTTAATTGTAGTTTTGGTTCTAGAACAGAGTAAAAATTGGCTTGTGTTAGTGCAGGTATTGGTAGTTTCAGGAGAGACAGGTTGTGGCAAGACAACGCAACTGCCACAATTTATACTGGAAGAAGAAATATCGTGTTTGCGTGGAGCTGATTGCAACATAATTTGTACTCAGCCTCGCCGCATATCTGCAATTTCTGTTGCAGCTCGAATATCTGCTGAAAGGGCCGAGAGTCTTGGTGAAACAGTTGGATACCAAATCCGACTTGAAACAAAATGTTCTGCGGAAACACGCCTTCTTTTCTGCACCACTGGTGTATTACTTAGGAAATTGGTAATATTAGATTCCTCTCAAATCGAATGTCTCTTGTTTTTAAACTTTCAGTTCATGTCTAAACTTGTTTTAGGCTTTTAGGTGTTTCTTCAATCATTAATTGATTGTTATTAGGTTTTGATGTTCCCTATGCTATTTTGCCTAAGTTATTTTTTGGGTGGGGGTGGGGATTGTTTGTTGCTTCTTGTTAGATATAAAATCATTATGAAGTATGAACCTTCAACTTTAGCTTAAGTTTTTGGGAGAGTTGGCGATTGACATGGTATTAGAGCCGTAAGGAGTTTATTCCTTGTCATCGCCATTATTCTAAATAAAAGTTGAATTTCAGCATAAGGTAGGATGAGCTTGTGCATTCTCCGTGCTTTATGCTCAAAGGGCTTTTGTGTGAAGGTGATATGTTAGATATAAAACAATTCACAAACCTTCACCTGATAGCTTAAGCTTTTGGGAAAACAGGTGATTGGCACTTCCTGCCCTGCATATTGTGATAGTGGTGCTTGCATAGAACATAAAATTCATACTCTGAGGAGAGGATAAAATAGTTAAGTAATTACAAGATTAGTCAAGCTGAATATCTATCTTTAATTTGAAAGAGGAAAAATATAAAGTTAAATATCTTGCAGCCGTATATGGGATATTCATATATTCTTCGCAGCTGGCAGTGGTGTTGATATCTGTTTGCTGTCTTTGTTGTTAAATAGGTCCAAGATCCAGAGTTGACTGGTGTTAGTCATTTGCTGGTGGATGAAATTCATGAAAGAGGCATGAATGAAGACTTTTTGATTATAATTTTGCGTGACCTTCTTCCTCGACGTCCAGATTTGCGTCTCATTCTAATGAGTGCCACTATCAATGCTGATTTGTTCTCTGAATACTTTGCAAATGCCCCAACATTGCACATACCGGTATTGCATTATTTTTAGATTTCATGTTATTGAATTATATCAGTGGATTTCAGTGCGAATACTTCTTTTTTATTTTATTTGGAAATATGTGCCAGGGATTTACTTTCCCTGTGGTGGAGCACTTCCTAGAAGATGTGTTGGACAAAACTCGATATATCATCAAGTCAGAGTTTGACAATTTTGAGGTGAATTCAAGGAGAAGAAGGAAACAACAGGATTCTAAGAAGGATTCTTTGACTGAAATGTTTGAGGCATGTATATTTGACATATCAACCCATCTATTTATAGTTTTCATGATGTATAAGATGCTTTAAAGTATCAACTCTTTAATTCTCACCATACTTTTTGCATTGAATTAAGAATTAAGAGTCATTCTCCACTGTTTTTGTTTCATGGATCAAGTAGAGTCTTGTATTCTATAGCAATGTCTTATGAATGTCTATGTTGTGGGATTCTACCTTCGCTCTGCCCCCTGCCTCTTCTTTTTCCAATGTTCTGTATTCGATTTGTCGTAGTTGCACAATCAATATGGTGTTGATATCAAAAGATTATTATTTTTCAGAAGCTTTTTAAGAAGACCATGTAGCTAAAGCAGTTCCTAATTGTTGTAACAAGGCAGTCTGCAATGTTCCATGAGAGATGCTCTTTTTGTGTAAATATTATTTATGGCATAAAACTTTGATGATAGACGAGTCATTTTGGCGGGGTGGTAAAATATGTGTATGAGCAACATGTTCATATGGTTCAACTTCATGAATGTTTTGGTGTGTACTTCTTTGATGCGGTGCTTTTGGTTAAAAGAGAGGGAAGGCGGCTGACTTGGAGGTCTATGTAGTGAAAGACCTTCATGGTCAACAGTTAAATATATTATCCTCCTCTTTCTTTGTAATCCATCTCTCTCTCTGTCTCTCTCACTCTCACTCTTCTAATAAATTTTTTTTTTTTAAAATAAAAAACCAAAACTTGATGAATTTTTTTCAACAATTTAGTGGTCTAGCCTACCTATCCAATTAAAAATTTATTAGTCTTTTCTTGCAATTAGTGGAATGCTTTATGACTTGTTTCTTCTCTAGAGTTTCTACTTGTGGGCTGTCTACTATTTTACTTACTAATGGGCTCGCCCCTTTCCATTGTCACTGTATATATAAATGTATGTATAATACTTACACATCTTTTTTGTTCTTGCAGGATATTGATGTAGATAGCCATTACAAAAATTACAGCTTAGGTGTTAGAAAATCTCTTGAAGCTTGGTCAGGTTTACAGATTGATTTGGGTCTGGTATGTTTATGCACCATTTTTTATTTTGCTGATGAATCTGTATTTTGTGAATTATATCAGCTATTGGGCAAGTCTCTTTTTTTCTTTCTCGATCTGTGTAAGAAGCTTAGCTGGTAATTATTTGGTCAAGATGCATCAGAAGTTTGATTATTTTTACTGCTGCTAGTGTAAAAGTCTGTGTTGAAACAGAGTATTTGGGAGAAATTGAGTGTGTTGTCTACTCACAGTTCATCTTATTATACAATGAGTGGATTAAGTATAGGAGCTAACCGGTGACTAATTAAAAAAAAAAACCATTCCCCGTTAAACCTGATTAGCGAATGTGGGGGTGGAGGAAATCCTTGTACGCAGCCTTACCCTTACATAATTGCAAAGAGACTGTTTCCTGGATTCGAACCCATGACCTTTCAGTCATGAAGAAATAGTTTTTACCACTGCTCCGGTTCGCCCCCTTTAACCGATGACTAATTATAGAGCTAATTAACAGCTATTAGCTATAGTCATATAGTACAGATGAATAATATTCAAATGTGTGCTATATATCCTTATGAACTTAGATTAGTATTCTAACAGTTCGCCACTTGACTTTCCTCTTTGTCAATATATTGTGCATTGTTTGTTCTCTGTTGCAACTGATGCCTTGTTTCTAATATCTTCCTTACTCATGTGGCTCTATGCTTTTATGAAATGTCTTAAGTTTGTTGAATCAGTTGGCATAATTATTTTCACGATACCTTTTTCTCATGCTAACTCAAAATCCTTTTTAATGAGCGCCTGTTTCATTTCAATTACCATGATGTTTCAGGTAGAGGCAACAATTGAATATATATGTCGGAATGAAGGTGGTGGAGCAATTCTTGTATTTCTTACTGGCTGGGATGAAATCTCTAAGCTGCTTGACAAACTTAAAGGAAATAACTTTCTTGGAGACCCTAACAAGTTTTTAGTCCTTCCTTTACATGGCTCGATGCCCACCATCAACCAGCGTGAAATATTTGACCGCCCTCCCCCTAACATGAGGCAAGCATTTTTCTTTTACTGATTTGATTATAGGCAGATTTCTGTGATTTAAATATTCTTGGAGAAGTTTGTGAGAAATTTGTATGAGTGAGTATGATGTTGCCATGGCAAGTTGTATATATGTATGGGAGAATGACTGAGCCAGAACTCAAATCCAACATGTTGCAGCTTGAGAGACTTCGTGAATGGAAACTGGTTAATCTAGTTTACTTGTCTTTATTTTCAGGAATTTTCCATGTATAAATCGTCCCACTGCTAACTTACCAAAGTTCCAAAGTAGCTTAGCAAGTTGGCACCCGATGCAAAGCATTTTTTTTTATTCTTCAAAAAAAGCAACTGGCAAGAACATGATGGTCTGAGTTTAACCTGTCTTTGAAATATAATAATTTGAACGAAGGCTACAATATTTTCAGCTTGTTTAAGGTACCTTGTTGGTTTGTCCTTGAAGTTTCAATGTTGTTGCCTATCTATCATGGGCACTTCACTTGTGATGTTTACCCACTCCAAAGTTCAAATGGTTGGGTGGAACATAGTCATATACTCCAAAAAGATGATTTAAAATCTCCCTTCTCTGTGTTATTTGATGGATATAAGTGTGAAGAACTGCTATCCTGCTTAGTCTAAACTAATTTCTTGCACTGGTCTTTTTTCTTCTTTTATGTGGCGTTTCACTGTATTAACCATGTCAATTTACTTGCTGTCTTTTTGTAATATACATTAGATGTTCTGTAAGGATGTAGGATGTCTTGTTCTTTTCTCATCATTTTAGCATCTAGATTTTGATTGTTGTTATTTTGCCCTTGTAGAAAAATTGTACTAGCAACAAATATTGCTGAGAGTAGCATCACCATAGATGACGTTGTGCATGTCATAGACTGTGGTAAGGCTAAGGAGACCAGCTATGATGCTCTAAATAAGCTTGCCTGCCTGTTACCATCCTGGATTTCAAAGGCTTCAGCTCATCAGGTATTGAAGTTGTAAAACAATTTTTCTCAAGGGTTATTGGTCCCATTGAACATGTGACTCTTCGGAGGCTGAGCTTGCCCTTATTGCTGAATCCTTTAGTTGCTAAATGTTGTGTTTGACTCTAACCCCATTCCAATGATAAAAGACAGAGAAGCAGAGTGTGAATGTGCAATGTGTTAATTTTACTAATGGGTAGACATCTCATTTCAGAGACGTGGCCGAGCTGGTCGCGTGCAACCTGGAGTTTGTTATAGGTTGTATCCAAAACTGATCCACGATGCAATGCCTCAGTATCAGTTAGCTGAAATCCTCCGAACGCCGTTGCAAGAATTGTGCCTGCATATTAAAAGTTTGCAGCTTGGAACTGTGGGATCATTTTTAGGAAAGGCACTTCAGCCACCAGATCCTCTCGCTGTTCAGAATGCTATTGAGCTTCTAAAAACAATTGGGGCATTAGATGATATGGAGGAGCTTACTCCACTGGGTATATTATGCTGGATATGATTGTCTCCTTTATACTATCGATAGGCTTTGGATGTTATCTAAGCTAGTTTGATCTTTACAGGTCGGCATCTTTGCACCATACCTTTGGACCCAAATATAGGGAAGATGCTTCTCATGGGCTCTATCTTTCAGTGCCTCAATCCCGCCTTGACTATAGCTGCAGCTCTTGCTTATCGCAACCCATTTGTCCTACCCATAAACAGAAAAGAGGAAGCTGATGCAGCAAAACAATATTTTGCCGGTGATTCTTATAGGTTAGTCTTTGATAGTGTTCAAGAAAATGTTCCCTTCTGATAGTTTTCATTCAAATTTTACTGCATCGAGGATGCTTGTACTTAATTAGAAATATATTTTTGATTCAGTGATCACATAGCCCTTCTCAAAGCTTTTGAAGGATGGAAGGAGGCAAAACGTAGTGGGAACGAGAAGGAATTTTGTTGGGATAATTTCCTTTCCCCCGCAACCTTGCGGTTGATTGATGACATGAGAATACAATTTCTCAATTTATTATCTGACATTGGATTTGTTGACAAGTCCAAGAGTATTAATGTAAGGCCCTAGTCCCAATTGCTTTTTCTTTTAATTGAAATACTTTTTCCCATCTTCCCCCCAATTTAATTTCCCACTCTTTTGAATGCACTTTGGTTAAATTTTCCTGTTGACTAATTTTATTAGTCTGGGCACTTCCCCATTTTTTGTTAACTTCTGAAAGTAACAACTATAGTTTATTGCTAAATTCTGGACAAGAACTAAGAGGGTGATTATCGAGCATAATGTATGCATATGCAGGCTTACAACCAGTACAGTCGTGATTTGGAGATGGTTTGTGCAATCCTTTGTGCTGGGCTCTACCCTAATGTTGTTCAGTGCAAAAGAAGAGGAAAACGGACAGCATTCTACACTAAAGAAGTTGGGAAGGTTGACATCCATCCTGCTTCTGTTAATGCTGGGGTTCATCTCTTCCCTCTGCCCTACATGGTATACAGTGAAAAGGTGAAAACAACCAGCATCTATATTAGAGACTCTACGAATATTTCAGATTATGCCCTACTTCTATTTGGTGGTAATCTTGTCTCTAACAAAACTGGTGAGGGCATTGAGATGCTTGGAGGTTACCTTCATTTCTCTGCTTCGAAGAGTGTCATTGAGTTGATAAGGGTAATTTCCCTCAATCTTTTGTATAAAATGTCTGGTTCTTTTTCTTCATTACTTATTTTGAGCTATGATTGAGCAAAGCAATCTCATGATAATGTGATTTGCAGAAATTACGCATGGAGCTTGACAAGCTTCTAAACAGAAAAATTGAAGAACCAGGATTGGACATTTCTGCTGAAGGAAAAGGAGTGGTTTCTGCCGCTATTGAGTTGCTGCACAGTCAAAGCATTCGATAATTTCTTTTTTTCCAGTATTGAGGGCATGTTGTTCTGAGTCCTGCCATTCATTAGCTATTATAATTAGCGGAAGTTTTGACGATTTTGCTAGCAGTTTTTATTAATCTCTAACAATGTTATATATATATATATATATATATATATATATATATATATATATATATATATATATGTTAATCAGGTTTAAATCTTATTTTTATTTATTTGTTACAATAAGTAGGAATATCATCTAAGTCCTAGTATATTCAGTCATCCAGATTAAAAGGAAACGTTTTAACCCTATCAGGGCTCAGATGATGTTCCTATTTATTGTTTCACATTAGCCATAATAGTGTGGAAACGTTTCGATTGAATATATTAAGGCCAAAATGATGTTTCTACTTATTGTAACAAATAAATAAGAGTAGGAATTAGGCCTGATTAATTAGATGGCCTGCTTGCTAATACCACTAATGTGAAATAGTTTCACTCATCTGAAACAAATGTACTTAAGTTTATCCAATGTATAATTACTTTTTAAGGGTGTTCTGTTATTTGTCTTCTTTTGTAACTGCTATTTTTTATAATTCTCATATTCTTTTATAATTTTTATACTTTCATTTAAAGTATTATTTAAGAATTAATGTGATTATCTCTAGTGAGTTTTAAAGGGTGTTTCAGTTACTAAAGCTCAACAAGGGGAGGAGGAAAAGGGATTGGGTTTCACATCTGATTCTTCTCGTATGGGTAATTGAGTCGCATTGGGCTACATATGCCCATTGGTAGCAATATTTCTCGTTATATTATACTTTTAATTTCTTCTATTTGATTATATTTTGGAAAAATTGTGTATCATTTTAAGTGAGAGAAATAGATAAATCATGGGAGAGAGAGTGGACAAAAAAAATAAAAATGTGTGTTTTACTTTTTTTGAGAGTAAAATGACAT
This sequence comes from Gastrolobium villosum, assembly GCA_032173675.1. Lineage (NCBI taxonomy): Eukaryota > Viridiplantae > Streptophyta > Magnoliopsida > Fabales > Fabaceae > Gastrolobium > Gastrolobium villosum. The sequence goes on along the minus strand of JAVKPL010005058.1, from coordinate 13,752 downwards.
AAATTATATTATTTAGAATGATAAATATTTTTTCTTTATATTATGAACTTAATTCCCATTTTACTTCTTGGGCTATAGGGTATTTTAAAAAAATTATTTTTCTCTTGTATCATGAATTATATTAAAAGGGTTTAGTGTATCTCCAGTCAATGGAGATAATTTATCTTCAGTGAGTCAAAAATGACATCGTTTTAGATTAAGAAAAATATATTTTTGTAATTCTAATTTATTCTAGGATTATATTAGTTTTTGTCATTTTAATTTTTAAATTTTTCAACCCCAAATCGACGTTGTTTTGGGCTCTTGGAGATAAATTTTTCAACGCCATTTTTTTCTAGGGCTATATATTACAAAACGACGTCGTTCTGTAATATATTTTTCTTGTCATTTTTTTTTAAAATTTATCTCCAGTTCTGGAGAAATGCTTTTCCCATATTTAAATATTTTAGTGTATCTTTGGTCAATGAAGTTAACTTATTTTTAGTGAGCTCAAAATAACGTCGTTTTGAGTTAAGAAAAATATAATTTTGTTATTCTAATTTATTCCAGTGTTATATTTGTCTTTGTCGTTTTAATTTTTCAATTTTCTAACCCCAAAATGATATTATTTTTGGCTCACTGGAGATAACTTTATCTAGAGTCACTTGAGAAATGTTTTTCCCATATTAAAAATGTTTAGTGTATCTCCAATCAATGAATATAACTTATCTTCATGAGCCCAAAACAACCGTTATTTTGTTGTTGAAAAAATTGTACTTTTGTAATTCTAATTTATTTCAAGATTTTATTACTCTTTACCCCATATTGTTTTTCCAAAACCCCAAGAACGACGTTGTTTTGAGACGGAAATCAATGTATTTTTGTAATTCTAATATATTACAGGGTTATATTAGTCTTTGAAATTATAATTTTTTTAATCTTATAACTCAAAATGACATCGTTTTAAGCTCACTAAAGATAACTTTATCTCCAGTGACTGGAGAAATACTTTTCCCTTTTTTTATTTGTTGAGATTGCATTTTTCAAATGATTTTCTTTCGTTGAAACCCTAATAATATGTTGTAGGTTTAGCAACAAGACGTGAGTAATACTTTTCACGTCATTATATATAAGTTAAAACTATGTCAACTTTTATATGTAATTATCATGAATTATATTTGATCTGGATAAAATATAGTAGGCTCATCAGAAGTCCAATAACGCACAAAGAAACCCAAACTCATGAAGGGTCCAAAATTAAACGCGATAGACAACATTGCGCTCCTGGTCAAGCGCAATACTCATACCGCATGAAACCGCCTATTGATACTAGATCCAGAGATAAGGAAGCTAACATAAGAACTAAGGCAAGCCCACCGCACCTATGAACTAATGGACAGAGGACAGCACCAGCTTGCCGCGACTCTATAGCCAGACTGTTGTAAATGATAGTTTAGAATAGTAATATAGAAGTCCCACATCGAGTATATCTGTTTGTATTTTCTTTCTTTTAAGTTATATAATAGACTCCGCTGTGTAGTTGATACATACAGTATTATTTTCAAATGTTCCTCTCTTCTCTTTCGATATTCAACATGGTATCAAGAGCCTAAGGAACGTTTGATTTTTTTTTTTTCGGTGAACCCATTGTTCATCGTAGTTTACAATTTTTTTTTTCCCCGGAACTGTCTCGTTGTCAGTTTCCGGGCGATTGTGGAGGCGCGTGCAGACTCCGTTCCGGCCACGGCTGGTTGCGATTTTTTCGTCTTGCTGAGACGATTCTGGATCCGGTCTTATTTTTCTGATCCCTCTTCTTCCGGTTAGTTGTGTGATCAGTCTTTTTGGATTTTTTTTTCCTCTACTCTTGATTATGGACTCTCCCGTCTCCAATGTTTCTGGGTCTCCGGCTGGTAATAAGTCTGAGCAGCAACCATCAGGTCCTACTACATCTATTGCTCCCACTAGTAATTCTTTTGCTGGAATATCTCAGTTGCACTCTATAGGCCCTTGGACTCTTGATTCTGGGGCTTCTGATCACATTTCTGGTAATAAGTCCTTATTCACTTCCCTTTGTACTACTGGTTCTTTTCCCACTATTACTATGGCCAATGGGTCTCTGGTCCAATCACGGGGTATTGGCACGGTTCTTCTTTTACCTAATTTATCTCTGGATCATGTTCTCTATGTTCCAGATTCTCCTTTTAACTTACTTTCTATTAGTCGTTTGACAAAATCCATTGACTGTGTTGTTTCTTTTACTAAAACCTCTGTCATCTTTCAGGATCGGAGTTCGGGGAAGGAGATTATCAGAGGATGTGAGTCTCAAGGCCTCTATCAACTATTTCCATCTTATTCAGCCTGCTCCACTGTGGACTCTCCTCTTACTATACATGCTCGTCTGGGCCATCCTAGTCTTACAAAGCTTCAGAAGATGGTTCCACATTTATCGTCTCTTTCTAAATTAAATTGTGAGTCTTGTCAGTATGGGAAACATACTCGTAGTACGTTCCCAAGTCGTCTTAGCCGTCAAGCTGTTTCTCCTTTTTCTGTGGTCCACTCTGATATTTGGGGACCAAGTCGTCATTCTTCTACTTTAGGGTTTAAGTATTTTGTTACTTTTATTGATGATTATTCCAGGTGTACTTGGTTATTTTTAATGAAAAATCGGTCTGAGTTGTTTTCTATTTTTCAGTTATTTTACAATGAAATCAAAACTCAATTTGGTATTCCTATTCGTACTTTTCGTAGTGATAATGCATGTGAGTACTTATCTCATCAATTTCAACAATTCTTTTCATCTCATGGCATTCTCCATCAAACATCTTGCCCTCATACACCTCAACAAAATGGTGTAGCCGAGCGCAAGAATCGCCATCTGGTTGAAACCACTCGTGCCTTGTTAATTGATGGTAATGTTCCATACACATTCTGGGGTGATGCTATACTTACTGCATGCTATCTCATTAATCGCATGCCATCATCTGTTCTCAATCATAAGGTACCTCACTCTATTTTATTTCCCCATCAAACTTTATATCCTTTAACTCCACATGTGTTTGGTTCTACGTGTTTTGTTCATCATCTTGGTCTAGGTTTGGATAAATTAGCTCCCAAGTCTCATAAATGTGTTTTTCTGGGTTATCCTCGGTCTCAGAAGGGTTACCGTTGCTACTCTCCCACTTTACGTCGATACTTTATCTCAGCGGATGTCTCCTTTTTTGAATCAGTTCCCTTTTTTGGATCCTCTACTACTCCTGTGGATACTGATTCTGTACAGCCATCCTTCCCAAGTGACCTTCTTTACCTTCCGTCTTTACCCATCCATGTTTCTGACTCTCCTTCTATCACCTCTTCTGCTTATGAGATCGAGCCTAATTCGTCAGATGTATCCGTGGACTCACATTCAACTGCATCTCCTCCCACGGCTTCGGTCCCACCTTCGGATAGTGACCTTCCCATTGCTCTTCGTAAGGGTACTCGTGATACTCGCCCTCCGGCCAGGTATGCAGTCAATCTCAGTTATCATCGTCTTTCTCCATCATATTTTGCTTTCCTTTCCTCTTTGTCCTCTGTATCTGTCCCTAAGACTACAGGTGATGCACTTTCACATTCGGGATGGAGACAAGCTATGATTGATGAAATGAGTGCTCTTCATCATAATGGCACATGGGATCTGGTACCTCTTCCTTCTGGAAAATCTGTGGTTGGTTGCCGATGGATTTATGCTGTTAAGGTTGGACCTGATGGTCAAGTGGATCGTCTTAAAGCTCGCTTGGTGGCGAAGGGTTTCACTCAGGTCTTTGGCTTGGATTTTATTGATACTTTTTCTCCTGTGGCGAAAATGTCTACTGTTCGCCTTTTTATTGCCATGGCTGCTATTCGCCATTGGCCTCTCTACCAACTGGATATCAAGAATGCTTTTCTTCATGGTGATCTTGAGGAAGAAATTTATATGGAGCAACCTCCTGGATTTGTTGCTCAGGGGGAGTCAGGACTTGTTTGTCGTCTTCGTAAGTCTCTCTATGGCCTCAAACAATCTCCAAGAGCTTGGTTTGGTAAATTTAGCAGTGTTGTTCAACAATTTGGCATGACTCGGAGTGCAGCTGATCATTCTCTCTTTTTTCGTCATTCTGCTTCTGGTTCTATTTATCTGGTGGTATATGTGGATGATATTGTCATCACAGGCAGTGATCAGCATGGGATCACTCGATTGAAACAACACTTATGTCATCATTTTCAGACTAAGGATCTTGGGAAACTTCGATACTTCTTAGGAATCGAGGTGGCCCAATCTAAATCTGGTGTTGTGATATCTCAGAGGAAATATGCTCTAGATATTCTTGAAGAAACTGCTCTGTTAAATTCAAAATCTGTTGAAACTCCTATGGATCCAAGTATCAAGCTTCTGCCAAATCAGGGGGAGCCCTTTTCAGATCCTGAGCAGTATAGAAGATTGGTTGGAAAATTGAACTACCTTACAGTCACTCGGCCTGATATTTCCTTTGCAGTTAGTGTTGTCAGTCAATTTCTCAATTCTCCATGTCAAGAACATTGGAATGCAGTCATTCGTATTCTTAAGTATATCAAGGCATCTCCAGGAAAAGGCCTTGAATATGAAGATAAAGGTCATGATCAATTGGTTGGGTACTGTGATGCTGATTGGGCTGGTTGTCCAACTGATAGGAGATCTACTTCTGGGTATTGTGTCTTTGTTGGAGGCAACTTGATTTCCTGGAAAAGTAAGAAACAAAGCGTAGTTTCCAGATCAAGTGCTGAAGCAGAATACCGCTCCATGGCGACTACTACTTGCGAACTCATCTGGCTTAAACAACTTCTCAGAGAGCTTAAGTTTGGAGACACTGGACAGACAACTCTCATTTGTGATAATCAAGCAGCTCTACACATTTCATCAAATCCAGTGTTTCATGAAAGAACCAAACATATAGAAATAGATTGTCACTTTGTTCGAGAAAAGATTCTTGCTGGTGAAATTAAAACTAGCTTTGTACCCTCTAATGAGCAATTAGCAGATGTGTTTACAAAATCTTTGAGGGGCCCTCGAATAGAGTTTATTTGTAACAAGCTTGGTGCATATGACCTATATGCTTCAGCTTGAGGGGGAGTGTTGTAAATGATAGTTTAGAATAGTAATATAGAAGTCCCACATCGAGTATATCTGTTTGTATTTTCTTTCTTTTAAGTTATATAATAGACTCCGCTGTGTAGTTGATACATACAGTATTATTTTCAAATGTTCCTCTCTTCTCTTTCGATATTCAACACAGACATTAAGAAGATAAGGCTACTCAGGTTCTAGTCTGACCTGCAGCCTAGACATGGCCAATCAGAAGACATACCGCCTTACAAAGGCGGCATAATAACTGCTTTATAAACAAAGGGTACACACCCAGGTACATCCATATATTAACATTAAGAATATAAAATCAACTGCCTCTGATACTGACTTTAGCATCGGAGTGTCTTCACAGGTACCCCATTTGGACTCATCACGCCAACCAAGGACAAAGGCATACTAACCATCAACAACTACTCCAAGCCCACAATGAAGAGCTTCTTCCACTTCTGAACCGTGTATGATTTGGCCAATACTTCTTGGCCGGTCCATATTGTATTTGGTCTGATCAATATTGTTATCTCTTCCATAATAAGGATTAACAATTTATTTGTTATTAATTTTCAAATCCTTTAAAAAAAGAAAAAACATAATGTTCTTAGATTAGTTTGTTTTGAAGAAACAATCTAATGTTCTGGCTAGTTTTTTTTATAAGACTTTGGAAGAAATAAAATGGGCTGCACATTCTAGCATTTTTTTTTTTCCTTTTTAAGCGATAGGTGATAAATTGGTTATGGATGAATATAGAAATGAAACGTACGTATTACTACGCGAACGGTTTGAGCTGGAGAGAGATTGCTTTCTAATGATACTAATGAACATTGTTGTGAGTTTGAGTCTTTCTTTTTCTCTTTTATATAATTTTTTTAATGCACGCTAATTATTTTTGAAATTGTGTGCATGTAATAGATTATGAAATATGCTATATACGTTTATTCTTTCTCCTTTAACCCCAAAGGCAAAACATTTACAAACATATTCAAAATAATTCAAAAAAATAGGATTTAGAATGTTTATACCTCTCCCAAGAACATTGTTTTCTTCCTTTTCTTATCTCAGTTCATTTGTTTCTCTCCATGTCTTCCCTCTTTTTTCTAAAAAAGTTTCGTGTTGCTCTCTTTTTACAGACTCGACTAATACGGTTTTGGATTTATAGCTCTTTAATCTCTAGGAATTGGAACTTTCATGAATCAAATCCATTACCTTTAAGATATGTTAAATCTCGGAATTTAATTGAGTGGCCACTAAACCGATAACTCTTGGAGTATTTATTTTAGTATGATTTACACTTTGATGTAATATTCATTGCCATATATATATATATATATATATATATATATATATATATATATATATATATATATACATAAACATCTTTCATAACAGGGACCACCATGGAACTTTGAAGAGTGTATTGTTCCTCCTTCCAAAAAGTGGATCTAAAACTCTTACCATTTCAAAATTATGAGGACATGAATAAATACAACAAAATTAATAGAAGATATACTTTAAAGAATAACAAAGTGGCTCAAATATAGGTGTGGTTATTAAAAAGGGTTTTATAAGAGTTATGTTGTAGGAGAAGTGATTGTGTTATGTTATAGAGATTCGTTTTACGTGCAGGAGTTTTTTTTTTTGCTGCGGGCCCCACAAAATGTTGTGAATATAAGAAATCTTTTGTGGTTATGTTAATTGATAGATGATAAACCCTATCAAAAATTGGTGGGTGCAACATATCTACATAGAGGAATCGATCACCTAACCTTCTTTTAGATTGTTCGGGGAGAGATGTTATGTGTTTATTTACCTCCCCACCACCTCGAAATAGTCCATTTTATTTGGCTAATATGACCACTGTTAGTTGGCCTCATCATATTGTAATTGTTAGCTGTCAGTACACCATTTAACATTAGCCATTTAGTAAAACAAATTTAGACAACCAATAACACTTCAGAGCAAATTATTAAAAAAAAATAAACAAAAAAGAAAACAATTAAGCAATTAATGAGAACATGACAAATTCTTATTTTAAAAACTAGACTCTCTCATATAATAACATGATTCGATGATTAATTATACAGACAAATCAATGTAACAAGAGACTAGAAAGAGTACATGTAGATTGATTATCTACATTAAGTCCAAAACAATGGTGTTTTGGGATAGAAATCAATGTATTTTTATAATTATAATTTATTTAAGAGTTATAATAGTCTTTCTCATTATAATTTCTTAATCTTTCAACTCAAAACAATGTCATTTTGAGAGTTAATCTATATAATTTATCTACATTCTCTGTAGAAACATTAAAGTCTTAATTTTTATATATCAGTTATTGGAATCCTCCTTATACATAGTCAAATGATAAATAAACCATTCTCTTTATTTTTACACTCTCTTATAAATAAACTAAAAAAGAAAAAAAAATTATTATGAAATCAATCTTGTTTTAATCGGATTTAATATTAAAAGCGTATAAAAATTAAAACTAGTGCGTGATGAAATTTGTTGTCACCTAAACTGCTTCTCTTTGCTAATTTTATGAATCTTTAATAAATTTAAGCCTAACTTACCATAATACAACATTTAGTAAAATAATTGAAATATTTTAAAATCATATAATACATGTAGTTGTTAATTTTAATATTTCAAAAACCCAACATTTAGGTAAGTTTTGTTCCAATAAAACATATAAAAATAATATAATAACTATTCAGGAGCTTATCTATCCACTCCATGCATAAAATGATGAGAGGCAAAAAAGCCTATATGACAAGTAAAATAGATTTCGAAAAAGCATATGATAAGATTAATTGGCTGTTTTAAAAGACGACGTGCCACGAAGTGCAACTTGGCTTCAATATCCTCCACTTTAATTAACATGCTATGGAATGGTAGTAGAGCGGAGCCTTTTAATCCTTCTCGAGGCATTACACACAGAGATCCCTCTCACCTTTTAGGGATGGAAAAATTGTCACCCATTACACAGGGAGGCAAAAAAAGCCTTTTAATTGTCACGTCTAGGGGTATTAATGGGCCGAGCCGAGCTTTAATCTTAACGGGCCAAGCCTGTATTTAAACATCTCCGACTGGCCTTAGTCTGTTACCTGTTACGAATATAATATTGGTATGTGGCCTGTTTTATTTACAAAAAATAAAAGCTTGTGCGAAGACTGTCTTAGCTTGTTAGCATGTTAAAGAATAAAAATAAGAGAACAGTGTGAACACCATTTTTTCTGTTACTATTATTATTTTATTTTTCCAAAAATAAAAAAAAAGGACAAAAAAAAAATTAAAATAAACAAATAAAAGTACTAGCTCAGCAAGTGAAGGTGCCCGATAATAGTGGAGCAATAGTGGTGATAATTGTCCAATTCAACATTGATAAAGCTGTAAATCTCAACCGTAAAATTGCTAAATTCAGCTTATAGACACCACCATTATCTTATCCAGAAAAAGTAATAAACTCAAGAAGGGAAAGTTGAAAAAGACATGTCCAACAAAGATGGCTGCAAGTTCCCTCAAGGAAAGCAAAGACACCTCTGTTGAAGAAAAGCAAACGCCTTACCTGCATATACAACAAGAGAATCAGGAGTTGTCTATCCATCAAGAGCAAGTGTCCGGAATTGATTTGGGATTTAGCCTAAATAAGGCATGACAAGAAAGTGGGAGAAAAAGATAAAGGCTTCAACACAAATTTTATGAGCATGGCACAGAAAATACAAAGGGATACTGCTAGCAAAGGAAAAAAAAGAGAAGAAGGCCATCCAAAAAAAAAAGGGGTCGTTCTTTATATAAAGGGGGCTCAGTTTTTTCTTCAAGCATGAAAATAGAGAAAAGAAGGGAAGGAAGAAAGAAGGAACAATGGAGGGAAAGAGGAGATAGAAGTAAGAGTTCTAGTCTTCCATCCTCAACCACAATCAACTCCACAAACTTCTTCCGGTGGAATACTAAAAAAACAATGTGAAGATATCTTCTAGGATCTCAAACACCATAAACCCACCGTGAACCAAAACCTCACCTTCTGTGACTGCACCTGCTGAAGCACGTTGCCAACCTCACCGACCAAAGATCACCACTAGCCTCCTCGCTACCTCATCACTGTCGCACCAGGAGTTTCGTTGGTTTTTCACCACCACCGCAACTGGTTTCAATCTTTTAAGCCATTGAGGTTTTCTTCTTTTATGTGTTGTTCCACGTTCATTTTACAGAGAGGGTTTCTTCTTTTTGTGAGTCTACTCATCACTTGTTTATCATTATAAATATTCTGCATTTCTTTAACTTTGTTGCTAGAACTCATAGCTATCTGTTGTCTTCCTTTAGTGTCACGATTACAGCTAGCTCATTTATTTACTTGTTTTTTTTTTTTTTTAATATATAAAGGTAAACAAGAGTAGGCAAAGTTAGTATATTTGCAGTATAGGTTGTCGATAGCTCTTCTTTTCCCTAGAATAGGATAGGTACCTTCATGATGTTAAGATATAAGATAGAAAATAAAAAAATGTAAAGAAAAGAAAGTTAATCAAAACGATCAGAGTCAAGGTACATGAGATTTATTTATAGTGATCCGGGATCACCGTTTTTTGGTGGTCCGTAAATGGAAGGGTAAAAGTAAAAAAGAAAAAATAGCAGGGATAATAAAGGAAAGAAAAAATTGATGTTGTGAGAGGGAGCACCGGATTATTAGATGGTCCTAGAACATAAAAAATATTTCTCAAAATACATGATATATATTGTTCAGGATTTTTCTTTTGATTACACATGACACCTTTTTCATTTATGTCATCCGTTATTTTATTTTATTTTTATTTTTTTATTTAGTGTTATATATTCTATTATGCCTGTTTTTATTTTTCATCCTGATGTTACGTTACGTTAGTAAAAGTAAATGGAAAGTAGAATTAGACTTTGAAAGTTGAATATTTGGTTTCTTTTAAGAAAAATAAAAGGAAAATAAAAAACCTAAAATATGAAAGTGAGAAATAACAAAATTCCAATGCCCAACCATCTCGTTACCAATTGCAAATGTTTCGCATGACCTGCCGTAATGAATATGGTGAAGTTTATTTGAAATGAATTTGTAATAAATGAATTCGAAATCGAACTTTTTATTATTATTATTATTATAGAAAATGATAAAAACGATAAGGATATGGAAATCAAGTTTTCCTTTCAAAAAAAAAAAACACTTTATTGAGATTAGATTACTCAATGCATATAAATTTCAAAATTAATATGATATTAGTTAAGAAGGATAATTTAACCGTGATGGTGTATTAATCCAATATATTTTATTTTGAACCATTTTAGCCGTGATGGCTTGGCGATTCAAAATTTATTATAAAATTTATAAATAAATAAAATAATGTCAAATATATTTTTAAAAGGATTAGCTGAGTTGAGACAGCTTGTTAATCCTATAATCTTCTGAATCATTTTAGCCGTAACGACTTGGTGATTCAAATTTTATTGTGAAATTTATAATAAAAATATTAACGTCAAATCTATTTTTAAAAGGATTAGCTGAGTTGAGACAGCTTGTTAATCTCATACTCTTTTGAATCATTTTAGCCGTGACGGCTTGGTGATTCGAAATTTATTGTAAGATTATACTACTAAAAGTAAAAATTATTGAAATCAATACAAATCATCAAAGCCTAAATTTTCCAATGATTTTCTTTAAAAAAAATTTAAAAAAAATAAAATTCAATCAATACACAAATATTTTCTTAAGAACGACGTAGCTTTGAATTTCTCACTGTACCGGAGGATACGTCGGAGCGGAACTCGTTCCGTTGAGCTAAAATAAAATTCTTATTTTTTATAATAAAGGATTAGCCGAGTTGAGACAGCTTGTTAATCCTGTAATTATCATTTCAGATTATTTTAGTTGTGACAACTTGGTAATCTGAAACTTCTAAATTTAAATCAAAATAATTAGTACGCAAACAAAAAGAATGACGTAGCTTTGAATTCTTCACTGCACCGGAGGATACGTCGGAGAAGAACTCTTTCCGTCAAGTTAAAATAAAATTTTAATATTTTAGTCTTTATTCTTCTTGATTAATCACATTTATTTTTTAAGGGATAAAACAAATATCTTTAAAAGCTATTAACAATTCGCACGATTAATTTAAGGTAACCGTTTTTAAAACGGATGTGTCACGGGTGCAGTGGGATTAAGTTTCCACCCTTCCCCGCGCATAATTAGAATCCCGAACCTTTGATCTAAAATTTTAAAGACCAGTTTGCAATAAAGGGTTTTCCAATTTTTTCCAAAGTAAATAAAATTGGTGGCGACTTCATTGTTTTAATTAATATAAATTTCGGGTCGTTACAGATGGCGACTTCACTGGGGACTTTAGAGAGTCAAGCCTATTTTAACTAATTGTGCGAATTCATAGTAGTTTTTATATATTTGCTTTACTTCCCCTTAGTTTGTTATTTTGCTTCATTTTGTATTTCTCTTTTTATTTTGCAATTTTTTATTTTTTTTATTTTTTTATTTATTCTTGTTGCTTATATCTTGATATGTTTGTGAAAGATGTGATGATTGGCTTCAACTTTAGAATATGGAACTTTTGTGTTATTATTTGCTTGCTCTCAATTGTTTTGCTGATTAGGTTACACACAACACCTACACATTCATCACACACGTATGAGTGGGGCCCTATACCCGGGTCTGAGTGCATCTTAAGATAGGAGAGAGGTTGCGTAGTGGTAGCTATTTTGGATGTACATCCTGTTTGGTTATCGCGAAAATCTCAGCTAGAGTGTGACTCTTTCGAAACTATAGTCATTTTGGATGTACATCCTATTTGGCTATTCTTTTGACATGAGATCTTAACTCTGGTAACCAGAATACTTAGAGTCATAAAACCACCAAATAAAAGTGTTCACTAAATGACCTCTTGACTATCCAATGGACCAATCTAAGACACAAGAGGAGCGTATTTACTTTTCACTCTTTACTTCCATTATCGCATGATTACACCATTTCAAAATCATCGCTCCATAAACTTCTCTTCCATATATTCATGCATCTTGCAAAACGAAGCATTTTAAGAATATTTTTTTTATTTTATTTATTTATTTTAAAAAAATAAAATTAAAAAAGGGGTTATAAAAAATATTTTCTTTTGTATCTTGCATCATTTTGGCATTTTTAACATCCCACATTGTATATCATGACTCCTCCAGGGGAGTTTGTTAGTGAAACGTTGAGTTCAAAGTTTGATTGTGAGTATCATTGATGGAGAGTAGCATGGGATCACATCTCAGTAAGGAAACATCGCCTGTGTTGAGAAAGACTTTGCAGCTGAAAGTAAAGAAGCCTGATACAGAAAGTTTGAAGGTCTTGGGTCGAATGTTGAAGAAGACACAACGTCTAACTTTTGTTAGAAAATATGGGGAGATTCTCGAATTATTGGAAGTTGATGTGCAAGTAGATGCGATCACCGCGGTTGCTCAGTTTTATGACCCACCTCTGAGATGTTTCACATTTCGAGACTTCCAATTAGCACCTACTTTGGAAGAATTCGAGCAGATTTTGGGTTTGTCTTTGGAAAATTCTGAGAAGCCATATCGCTACTTGGGGCATTATCTTTCTACACATGCTATTGCTGATGTTCTCAAAGTTCCTGTAAAAGACTTGCAGAGAGGAAAACAAAACAGAAATGGGATCGATGGATTTTCAAGAAAGTACCTGGAGGAGCACCTCCACCACTTAGCTGGAAAGGAAGATTGGGAAGCTTTCATTGATGTGCTAGCTCTCACCATTTATGGCATTCTCATATTTCCAAATACTGATGAGTTTGTGGACTTCGCGGCTATAGATGTGTTCTTTGCTCGCAAGTTTAGAGGTGAAAATCCTGTTCCGGCCATTCTTGCTGATGTCTACTATACTCTAAATTTCTGTCATGAGAAGAAAGGAAAAAGAATTTTATGTTGTTTATCAATGTTATTCGTATGGCTCACTTCCCACCTCTTCAAAAGAGGATACGAGATCTTATACCCCATCACTGAGTTTCAAAGATATCAATTAGGAGTCAAGAGTGGCCGTGAATGGGCTATAATTTTAGCACAATTGGATGAAAAGAGTATTCGATGGTATCCTCGATGGGTTGAGAGAGAAACTTTCATCTACCAATGTGGGGATTTCCCTAACGTGCCTCTCATGGGTACCAGAGGGTGTATCAATTACAACCCATCATTGGCGCAACGACAACTCGGTTATCCTATGAGAAAGGCTCCTACGGAGGACATGATAACTCCATTCGTCCTTTATGATATGGGCCCTACACATAATGAGGATCTCAAAAGGGTTCGAAATGCTTGGAATAATGTCATTAGAAAGGGTAAAGAGTTGAAGACTAGAAGTTGTGGAGCCCAAAGTAGCTACCATCAATAGGTTACGGGTCGAGCACAAGATGTTAAACTACCATTCCAAGCTCTGACATTCACTGCAAATGATGAATCATCAATGCCTACCTCCCACGATAGTGAAGAAGTAAGAGAAATACAAGAAAAACTGATGAGGGTTGAAGAAGAGAAGAAAAAGATAGAAGAAGAGCTTAAGGGAGCCAGACAAAAGTGCGAGGCCTTGGAGCGAGAAAATAAGAGGAAAAATCATACCCTTG
>JAVKPL010005057.1:0-23619 GCA_032173675.1 Gastrolobium villosum | reverse complement strand
TATAAAATGTATTTTTTCGAAACTCACATACGTCCAAATGTTAAGACTATAAATGCATTAAATTATATGTACTTATTTGAGAGAGAAAAAACAATAATATAACCCACTTAGTTCGTTTATCAAAAAAGAAAAGAAAAAAGAACCCACTTAGTTCACGTACAATTACATATTTCATGATATCTAGCCGGTTGAACAAGTAGAAGGTTGTGGTAAAGCCATGAAAAGGTGAGTGATCGAGGGAGGAAAGGAGAAACCAATAATCAAAGAGCTCATTTGTGAAATTATGACCGTGAGAGAATGCAAATATATTATTTATTATAATAACATATTAGGCCAGCTCACGGGCTTTCAAGTCAAGCTTCATTAAATTAGGCTTGAGCTTGTTTGCTAAATAAGTTTTTTTTTTTTAAGTTTGAGCCTATTCTATTTATTAAACAAGTTAGGTCAAACCAAGTTTACAGCAAATCAAGTTGTGGCCCTGACAAGCCTCTAAACTCATTTACACCCCTAATTAAAGTTTGTCATTTAATGTTCACTCTCTTTCTCAAATTTCTTTCTTCAAAATGAATAAATTGTGTTTTACTTTTTTGTTTTTTTAATTTAATTACATAATTATTTTTTAAACTTTGGCTTTTTATTCAAATGTGAAAGAAGCTCATGGCCAACTACTTTGGCTTAGGCCATTCTACACTTATGGCTGGTCAAGTAATCAATAACTTGTCAATATATAACTTGCAGCTGCAAATGGACAAACCCGGAAATTAAATGTGGCTTAAAATGTCGGTCTAAAAACATATTGTTTAAACAAATAGGTCAAGCATTTTTGAAGCCTTATCCACCTGATTTCAGCAAGTAAACAAGTTGGCATGATAAATTTGACGTTTTTCGATGACCCTAAACATAAACAAACATTCTTCACAAAATTATTACTTTTTTCTTATCACTTACGTATGACGTTATATTTTGTACGTAATTGGCACCCATTAATGTTATTCAAGATAATTTTATTTTCTATATATTTATAAAAGTAAGATATTTCTATCTCTTATACATATATAAAAAATGTATATAGGCATTTTCATCCTTTTGTCTCTCATTAATTATTTAATAATTATTTTGCCTCTCACTCAGAACTATATACCAATCTACCACTTTTTAGTCGATTAAGCCAAAAATTTAATCGATTAAATGGTCAAAATAGGCAAAAATCGTTGACTTCAGATTTAGTCGATTAAATCTCCCTATTTAGTCGATTAAATCTCCATATTTCTTCTAATGAAGAGGAAGATTTAATCGATTAGGTTGAAGATTTAATCGATTAAATCTTCATTTGACCATTTAATCGATTAAATATTCAATTTAATCAATTAAAGAGGAGCAGATTGATAGATAATTTGCAATCAGGGGCAAAATAGTTATTAAATAATTAATTATGGGCAAAATGATGAAAAACCGACTTATATTGAGCCCATATAAAAAAGAGAGAGAAAAAAAAACCTAAACTCATATATTTTTATTATATGTAAGAGATAAAGTTATTTCCTACCATATAAAAACATTAATTCATTTCTTAGAAGAGTTAACAGCCTTTTTAAAGTAAATTTTTAATAAAATATTATAATAAAATAATTCTTATGACCCGATAGTAGTCACACTTAATTTACTTAAAAAATTGTAAGGGGTGATGCCATTGAATCTAGTAGCAAATTTTATTCATTATCCATCTTTGTCTCTTGTTGCTTGAAACGTGTAGGCTCGTTCACGTAATAATTAACACCTTGGCTTTAACACTTTCTCTAAGGCTACCAACGCAAAATACATCATTTGGACCTCTCGGCTCTAAAATTCTAATTCTATACATCATTCAATTTTATTTTATTTTATTATTTTGATAGACATTTTATTTTATTTTTTGTTAGATAAATGACTCGTTAGACTCCTGAAGCTTTTGTCGTTACACAAATCAAATTTCACGTTATATACTTTAGTTGGATCCATATGCCCTTTGCCTCCGTACATCAAATATCTTAATTATACTTAATGCAAATATGAACCACATTACATATCAGTATATCACACTATGAAGTATATCGGACATGTAAATGATGTTGAAAAGTCGAGGTTCACGCAAATTTAATTTATTTATTTATTTAAGTGTCAAATAGCTAGGTTAGTGGCCAGCAATTTTAGGTTTGGCCTTTCTATACTAGTGGTTGTCCTTGTCTCCTTGTAAGAAACAACTTATAAATTTATAACTTGTAGCAGAAAAAAAAAATTGAAGGTTAACAGGCCAATTAGTTAATCCGTTTTATCTTATGGATTAAACGAATTATACAGAAAATATTGATTTAAATGAGTCGATATTTTATGGTTCCGTCAATCTAAAATTTTAGCTAATAAATGGGTTAATTTAACAAGTTAGATCCATTTTTATGGCTCTAAACACAAACATACATTTTGGAGAATTTTTTTGTTCACTTATAACTTAATGGGAACGATCCGTTTACAATATTTTTTTTTACAAACTTACAAATTACTCCAAATTTTACTTATAAAGAGTGTATTACCAGTCAGATATAATATAGTTTATAAATATAACATTCTCCTATAACTTATATTGTCATAGATAATTAGCACGGAATTTCCTTCACATGTCAAAGGAAATTTTAAAGAAATTTTTGTGTATTATTACAAAAAATTTATTATAAGATGGTTCTAGACGAGAGCTTTGGACCTAATATAAGGTCATTAATTTCCCTCTATTTTCATCCCAAGACTGTGAATTCATCATATCATATACATTTTTCCTTTCACTCATGCACACACCTTATCTCATCCTGAGATATGCACACACCATGGGTATCTTCTACCCCTATAAATACCTCATTCTTCCTCTTAAGAGAGGACTCTATTTTCTCACCATAACCGCCAAGTTCTCACACTGAATCCTTAGTAACAAAATTAACCCAGCATTACATATACTTTTCCCTTACCCGGCCTAGTCCGACATGTACTTTGTTAAAAATCACTACAACCCAAAATCTTACGGTGTAGGATGATAGTCTTTTTAATGATTTATATTATATTCTGTAACACACTTACACCTCCAATCCAATTGAGCTCTTATTCCCCATATTTGAATATGTCGAATATTGAGCCTCACATTCACATTTACGGGTTGACATTTCATTCCCACACACAATTCAAATAAAAATAATTATTAAGACTGGTAGTCACCCATGCGTAATTTATTAAAAACATTTCTTTTTTGTAAGGGGTGATGTCATTGATTCTATTAGCATACTTTTATAATAATATGCACATCACACATGTAATAATTATAATTTATGTAAATTCCTTATTACAAGATATATAATTGAACTTATTATGTTGCGTAAGATATTCTTCTAATTTTGTAAGAATTTCAAATTGTTAAATATAATTATGATACAAGATGTTACATTTTATTTATTTATTTATAAAGTGTTGAATACCCATAAATACCGATCTACACGCAAATATCACAAACGGATATTCACAACAACACTAACACGGGAAAAGAATTATTCGCCCCACTTCCTCTTCGTTATCATTCCTACCAAAAATATGTTTATTTTGCCAAAAATGATGTTATCATCTGCAGTCTATTAGCTAGTGTAGCGACTAATACACTTTTATTTATTTGATGAAATGGCTTTAGGTGTAACCAAAAAAATAAAATGAAATAGCCTGCGGTATACCTCATATATAAATTATCACAATTAGGGATATGCATGGGTCGAACCGAACCGGATTTTTTGAAAAACCAAACCGAATTGGTTTAAATGGTTCGGTTCGGAAGTGGTTCGGAAACGGTTCGGGTCGACCCTCTTTTGAAAATTAAAAATTTTAAAAATAAGTTACAAAATTCAATTTGGTTTGGTTTGAAAACGGTTTGGTTCGGATCGGTTCAAAATGATTCGGTTTTTAAACTGGTTCGGTTCATAAACTGATTTTTTAAAAATTGATTCGGTTTATGAACCGGTTTTTAAAAACCGATTATTTTAATAGCGATTCGGGTTCGGTTTAATTTTTTGATTATTTTGCACACCCCTAATACTAATCATCCCCTTGTTACATGATGTTAGCAAAATCGCATCTAGAGTTTATTAACTATCAATACATGTCTCTCGTCAAACGTGACAATCGCTCCCAGCTTGCACCTTGGCTTTAACACTTTCTCTAAGGTTATCAACGTAGAATACATCACTTGGACCTTGTCTCTTAATTTCTAATTCTACATTATTTTATTTTTCTTATTCTTTGGGATAAATTATGCATCACACTCCGGAAGATTGACATTACACGAAAGCCAAATTTCACCTAGATACACATTAAACGAAACCATGTACGATGCGCCCTTTGCCCCTGTCAAGATCCTTGTATTGAACACATATGTAAGTAACTAAATTTCGTTCTTCTCTTGGGCCTTCATCCCAATAAAAAAACCTGTCACTGTTTCAGTTCTCTCACCTGCATTCTAAAGCAAGTTGAGAACTTAATTGAACTTCCACTTTCTCTTTCTCTTTGACATCAATAATGGCCAGCTTAGAGTTATGTAAAGAGGTACGTATGTATATAGAATTTTCCATCTATGTATATGTTTATTCCGTATTTCATTTTTTGAATAAATTCAAACGTATCATCCGCCCGTAATCGAAGACTAATCTCCGTCGAGCACCGTCGGACTCTTTCAGAGGCGACTCTCCCAAATCTTTTTTTTCCATTCACAGGGCTCGAACTCGAGACCTCTGGTTAAGGGGTCAGGCTTTCCACCCGTGTCAAAGGAGTTTGGTTTTATTCCGTATTTCTGAAGAAACTTGAAATCACTCATTCTTGGCTTGCTCTTAATTGTCTCCCTGTCTAGCACCATTTATACCTCTTAATTGCCTATCAATGAAATATATAATTAGAAGACGATATACTTACCACCATTTTAGATTTACCGCTCTTATTATCAATCTTATTATCGTATGATCAAAATCAAATCAACGGTTACAAAATAACAGAGTTATTGATTTAATTTTAATCCAACAATAACAAAATTAGTGGTAAGAGGTGGTAAGAAAAAATGGTGGTAATTAATTATAACCTATCACATATAATTAAACCATGAATGTGCTATAAGTACTAAAAATGCTGCCATTTCTTTTGTGTGTTCAAAACTCTACTCGGCAGGAAAAGTTCAAAGAAGAACCAGAAGAGTTCACTCTTGATGGGAGTGTTGATCGGCATGGCCGCACTGCAATCAGAGCCAAATCTGGGAGATGGGTTGCTGGAACTATCATACTATGTAAGTTCCAAACATTAATAGCAGGGCAAATTTTTATAATATATTTTATAACTTAGTGTATTTGTTTTTTGTTACATGGTAGTGCATTAAATCATAAGCACCATGTACAAGATCAATGATATACCTCAACCAGAGACTAGAGGCCAGTATTTTTTTTGTTCAAAAATTATTTTAAAGTTAAAGTTAAAAATATTTTTTTAAAAATATTGTTTGTTAATTTTACAATTTTTTTAAGGGAAAAATGTTTCTCATGCAACTTCAAAATGATCCTAAAATACCTTACATTTTCTCTAAATCCCAAAACCATGTTGTTTTGGACTTGCGGTAGATCACTTTATTCCTAGAGATAATGTATTGTTACTACCAATTAGTATTATTATCAATGTCACTATCAGTTTGTTTCACCGTTAGATCGATTATGTTGATCGATTATGTGAAAACATTAAATATGAGGAATCGTAACCATACAAAGGTGAAAATAAATATAACCCTTGGATCAACATAATCGATCTAATGGTGAAACAAATTGGTAATGACATTGGTAGTAACCCTAATTGGTAGTAACAATATCTTATCTCTCATTCCTATTTCAGAAGAAATGTTAATGTATTTTTTAATAGGGAAGGTTATATTTACAATTTTTTTATTTACAAACTACACTATGTCTTACCTGTAAGACACTTTTGAGTAAAGTCTTATCGATAAGACACAGTGTAGTTGTAAGTTTGTAAAAAAAAAAATGACAATATAACCCTCCTCTTTTTTAATTTAAAAACTTCATTAAAGTTGAAAACCCTATACTCCTTACCTATTGCCTTTGGTCTTTTCCATCGACCTATAGTGTTTTCCATACTTTAGGTAGTGTTTGGTTGGGGAGAAATTTTTTAATACTAGAGAAATGTAAATATTAGGGATCTGCAGGAAAAGTGAGTTAGATAGGAAAGTTTTAAAAAAGTTGTTTGGTTGGGCAAAATTTTATCAGAAAAAATGAATTAAATTTCTGAATGTGTATCTGGTTGAAGATAGAATATTGATGGGAAAACTTAATGAAATTACAAAACTATCATTGTAAAAACAATGAGGGGTAGTCCACGAGTATCATTTGGTCACGTGTGGTTAACAATGAGGGGTAAAGTTGTCATAGTATTCATCCTACTTTTTCACTTATCCGCTTTTACACAAATACCACCATCTCAGACAGCTTTGTAAACAGTGTTTTAGCAAGTTTTTTACTTGTTTTCCTGGATTGCTATGCAAAGCCAATTGACGGATAAATATACAGAATTGCTTCTACCAAACGTGGGTTTCAGCAATCCCACCTGCACTTTGACGAACAAATTTTTACTTCTCCCGAAACAAACACTACCTTAGTTATATCAACATCTATTGCTAACGAGTCGATTAATCCATTAGAAAATTCATTGTGGCGCTTGAGGGATTACAGATGGAAAGGCCAACTACTACAAGTGCATTCCGACGAGCTAAACCTTGAAAAAATGCTGAGACACCATCAATTGTAGTGGCATTGATGAAATTGGAACATAAGTCCTGATACATATCATGTCCATTTATTGTTCATTGCTTCCGAAGGACTTTTTTTTCAATCTCAACACCGTGAAAGTCACAAAGCCCTTTAACCATTTTTTTTTTTTTTTTTACACAAATGACCTCTTTGAGGTGAGTCAGGTTCTCTGAGTATCTCCATCACCCAGGCAAGGAAAAGGGGTAGTATAGGTATGAGACTAATCTCGAGTTCAGCGGTGTGACAATATTAATCTCTGCCCCCAAGGCTTTGTTTGGGAGTTTGGAGGGGATTCAAGGGGGAGGGAGGGGAAGAGAAGGAAGGAAATTACAGGGTATTTCCTCCCCTTGTTTGGGAGTTAAAAAAAATGGTAAGGGAGGAAAATTGAGGATCAATGAGAAATTTTTACAATTTTACCCTTTTTCTAAAATTAATATAATTATTATATTTTACGAATAAAATTAAATTTAAAATTGCTAAAAAAAATTATTTATGTATTTTTCACACTACTAAAAAAGATTATATTTTTAACGAAAATTATACGTTGAAAACGACAAAAATTCTGTAAAAAAAATATTTTTCCGTCGGAACACTTTTCAGCGAAGGCGATGGAATTTTTATCCGATGAAATATTTTACAAAAATAAATTTTCAGCCAAAATTTTTAACGAAATTTAGTGTTCGTCAAAAGTTTTGATGAAAATGATTTGTTAAATTTTTAGACAAAAAAAATCCATCAAAAGTTTTGATGGAAAAAAGAATTCCTTCAAAAATTTTAACGAAAATTTTTTCGTCCAAAACCTTCGATAAAAATGTGTCTCAAAGAAAATTCAATGAAAATATTTTTTCAAAATTTCTGAGAGAAATGTTTCTGTGAAACTTTCGACAGAATTTAGATTCTGTAATGAATTTTGACGGAATAATTTTTTTCAAATTTTTTTGACGAAAATGTGTTCCGTTGAAAATTTTGATACAAATGTTTTTTATCGGAAATTGTCAAAAATATTTTTTTTTCAAAAAAATTTGATTGTATTGTGTTTTGTCGAAAATCTCGATGGAAATTTTTTTCGTGAAAAAGTATGACGAAAATATTTTCGTCGAAAACTTTTGACGAAATTTGAATTCTATGAAGAATTTTGACAAAAAAAATTTCGTCAAAATTTTTGACCGAAATGTTTTCCGTCAAAACTTTTTACAAAAAAATTTCAATGGAAATGTGTTTCGTTAAAAATTTTGACATAATATTTTTTCTGTTCAAAGTTTTTTACGGAAGTATTTTCTGTCAAACATTTTTGACAGAAATGTGTTCCGTTGAAAATTTAATGGAAATGTTTTTAAATCGAAAAAGTTGATGGAAACATTTTTCATCGAATATTCTCGATGAAATGTGTTTCTTTAAAAATTTTGACAAAAATTTTTTGGTCAAAAAAGTTTAACGCAAATATTTCCGTCGAAAACATTCGATGGAATTTAAATTCTGTAAAGAATTTTGATGAAACTTTTTTCTGTCAAAAAATTTCGATGGAAATGTGTTTCATTGTAAATTTGATGGAAATATTTTTTGTGAAAAATCTCGATGAATATGTGTTTTTGTGAAATATGTTGAGGGAAATATTTTGACGAAATTTAAATCGCGTAAAGAATTTTGACAAAAAAAAAACATAGTCAAAATTTTTTACAAAAATGTTTTTATTCACAAATTTTAAGGGAAATGTATTTTGTAAAATATTTTGACGTAATTGTTTTACGTCGAAACTTTTCGATAGAAATGTGTTTCTTCAAAATTTTGGATGAAAATATTTTCAGGGAAAGTTTTGACGGAATTTAGACTCTATCAATAAATTTGGTTGAATTTTTTTTTTCCGTAAAAAATTTATGTCAGTGATTATGGCAAAATTTGTTCTGTTTCTAGTTTCGTCTTTAGAGTTGAAGGAAGTTTTTTGACGTATATGATTTTCATCATTATTTTTTACGAAATATTTTTTGTCGATAAATTATGTCGGTATTTGAAACTTTTCTAATAATGTCACATTTAAAATTGATTCACATTTATGTAGTTTTCACATTTTAATGCTAAGGTAGATAAGTAATTTTTAATATTTTCCCTCTCAAACCCTCCAAATTGGGGGAACTTAAATTTTGTAAAGAAGGGGGATTTTGGAGGGTTTAGTAAAAAAATCCCTTTCCCTCATTTTTTTTAACTCACAAATAAGGGAAGAGCTTCCTAAAACCCTTCGTTCCCTTCCCTTCCCCTCCTAAAACCGTATCCCAAACAGACCCCAAAGGTCTTCTTTGGGATTCAAACATGGTTCTATTTGCAATTAGTTCATCCTAAGGTTCAAATTGTCACATGACCAAACCTTTAGGGTTTCACAACCCTCTAGTTGAGAACTAAAGATGGCTCTTTTATGCCAAAATCACCTAATAAAAGAATAGACAAGATAGATGGTTGAACTTCATCGAATAGTTATGACAGAGAATAAGGGGGACGACGACATTTTAGGCCTAAGAGAATCATGTTGGCCCCCATTCCAAATGCTTTCAACCACCATACTAACATGGACTTGTACTAAGGCAAAGAAGACCCTTGGAGTCCTCAACGTATTTCAGGCTTTCATGCTTTTCCAGGGAGGGATTGACCCACTCATATGTCCCGCTTTCACACCCACTTTGAAGAAGGTAGCATTGAGGTGGTTTGTTTCTCTCCCTCCTAACTATGGATGATTAAAAATGTTGTGCACGAGAAATTTTTGATGTGTCTCACTACTAGCAAAGCCTAGTTTAGATCCTCTCACACACTCTCCAGGTTAAGATAAAGATATGGAAATCTCTTCCAAGACTACCTCTCCAAATTTGATAGAGAGTCATTGTTGATCAAGTATATCAACCTCAATGTGGTCATATACATTTTCATTATTGGACTCAAGCCTAGCACACAACCTCCCGCGTCACAAGAGAAGTCCACCTTAGTCGATACATCACTAAGATATAACTCCCTAACAAGATGGGAACGTTTGGGAACAACAACATTCTAAG
This sequence comes from Gastrolobium villosum, assembly GCA_032173675.1. NCBI lineage: Eukaryota > Viridiplantae > Streptophyta > Magnoliopsida > Fabales > Fabaceae > Gastrolobium > Gastrolobium villosum. Next base: position 13,730 of record JAVKPL010005057.1, on the reverse strand, counting down.
GCTCCTAACATTCAGCAAGAAACAAACTTTGATGAGGTACCTTGGGAGGTCATCCATACCATTTTAAGTAGTTTCGCCGAAGGAATAGAATCCAAAACATCCAGAAAGAATCATCTTAAAGTTATGATCACCATTGTGGCTCATGTTGAGGGCTATTTGACCATTTGGGGGTGTTACCCTATGTATTTTACACACTTGGTACTAAGGGTATAAATAAGCCAAGTCAAGCCAGACTTTAGCCTAAATGGGCTAGACCTATGTAAAATATTTAAACCTAACTTGGCATGTTAGCCTGATATAAGCTAAATTATAAGCTTGGTCTGACTTGTTTTTAAAAAATACAAGGCTTGACTTGGCCTGACCTATCAAGTTATGGTTATGATTATTATTTTATGTTTATTATATGTTTAAGTTGATAAAAAGTCAAAATAGTACAATAGTTGAAGTCATACCACAACCTAAAGTATTATATTATTAAAAAATAATAAGATTTCTTATTAAAAATAATAAAATATTATTTATTAAAAAATAAGGGTCAGGCATGGAGGCTTAGACGGTAGGCTTTTAAAATAAGCTTGTGACTTGATTTCTAAATAGGCTTTTAATGAGCTCAAGTTTGTACTATTTTAAAGACAGGTCAAGCTAAGTCACGATAAATGCAGGCTAAGTTGTAAGCCCTTAACAAGTCGTCTAACCCATGTACACCATTACTTGGTACACTCTCAAAGTTATTTTCAGGTGGGGGCATTTAATTCTGTAGACTAGCCCCTATGAAATTGCTTTTTTTTAATGACTTCCACGGATCCCCCTTGGGAAACTCATTATTTTTTTATTTTTTATTTCTCGCTTCAAGTTGCCGAGAATCCCTTAGGGAACTCATGGTCTGTTCCATGTGGTGCAATCTCAGCCATCCAAAGCCATTAACCCTTAAAATGATATTAAGAAGTTCCCCAAAGAGGAGTCCGCAGAACTCATTAAAAAATTCAAAAAAATAAATAAGCAGTTTTGTGAGGGCCAGTGTGCGGAACTAAACACCCCACCAAAAAATAACTTTGGGAGGATACCAAACGGGCAAAAAAATCATTCACACACCCCTTAATGGTAAAACAACCTCATCTTGAGTTAAAAAAAATGCAACACACCCAAAACACCGTCTCTATTATTCTAGGACAAGGGATCTCAAAAACACCATCGCGGATTACCATACAAATCTTATCAAACTTCAAATTCAGAAGGGTATTCCTTGAAAGTGGCTTGACTGACGTTACCTTTCTAAACTTGTTCAAAAGTTCAACCTTTTTGAAAAGAAGCTAACCTCATAAAACATAAAGCTCAATGGGTTCACATGTAATATAGAATAAACCCTAAGGGTTACATTGAGTTGTACATGACCTTGAGAAAAAATCCTTATATAAATCTTACCACAATCAATGTACAATGTTATCTTGGAATGTTCTCCATTGATGCCTTCAAAGCTATAGTCTCCATGGTTCACCTAGCCATGAAATTAGTTGGAAGACACAACAACGTAATCATGACCAGAGGAGAACATATTATAGCAAGGAGTTGATAGAATAAAAGCCTAAAGTTTTTCAAATGAACCTTGGGTACACTAAGTCACCTATCTTGTTGACTAACTTAGATGTTCGTGGAGACATATGAGACACATTCACCTAGCCAAATGGGGAACTCAAACCCCTACAATTAGGTAGCAAGTTGGAACAAATCACCAAGCTCGACACCAATCTATAACCTAACTTGAAAAAATGCTTGATACACTCCTCAAGCATAACAATGATCTATAACATGGATATAGGTCTATATTCCATATATAAACCCAAATTTATACTTCCATCGCCTTTTAGTACACCCCTCAGCCAGACTAATTTTAAAGTGAAAGAGAAATATAGCTCTCAAAAGACAACAAGTACTTGAAGAGCAAGTTGAGGACTTCCTTGCTATTGGGTTCATCAACAAATTAAAATACACCATGTGGCTTACCATAGTGCTTGTAAGGAAAACAAAAAGGAATGACAGATGTTTATAGACTACACTAACCCAACCAAGAGTTGCCCCGGAGACTTCTTTTCCTTTATAACATTGACTAACTAGTTTACAACTTCTTTAACTTCCATCTCTTCTCTTATATGGATGTTTATTCCGGATACAACTAAATACACATGCACCGTGATTATGATGAAAAAATTCCTTCTTCAAAAAGAGAGCCAGCTACTGTATCAAGTGTTGGAAATTTAATGAAAAAACAAGAATAATATAAGAAGAAGAATACACTTGAATTACATCAACTTCGACAAAGCCTCTCTTTACTTATCACTCATACAATGCTTCAACACTTTTTTTTCTCACACACGTGCAACTTTGTTTCTTTCTTTTTCCTATTTTTCTTATATTAGAAACCATATTATCCATTACTATATGGGGTAGGATATTGTAACAACCAAATAGGGTTACTACCAATCAATCTCGTCGTTAAATTGGTTATCTCATCCTACGGTCCTGATTTAATGCTTAAATAGCCCTCTCTTCCATTTCCTCTCTTCCCTTCCCTCTCTCTCTCTCTATATTCTCTGCCCATCTCCGATGCCGCTATCCAACACCGTTGCCGCTGCCCATCACCGCCGTCGAGCCACCGCACTCTTCCACCGCCGCCCCCTCTCACTAAATCGCCGCGCCGCCACCGTTAGAGTTTTGCTAATGGTAATATTGGACTTCCTTAAAACAAGCATAATAGGTTCTTACGCAAAGAGCATCAGATTGTATGATTGATGGTCGTTCTTCCGCTTTCAGTTTCTCTTTTTTCTCAAATTTCTCTTAGATGTAATCAACAACCAAGGACACAAAAAAATATATTAAAAAAAAAAGCTTTTGCTTGAAGCGAGCATATCCAATGGTTATCCTTTGAGATTAGGTGTGCTATCCAACTAAATTTTCTTAATTTTACCGACAAACAAAAAACAGATTCAATGGTTATCCTTTGAGATTAGATGAGCATATTGTATGATTGATGGTCGTTCTTAATCATTCAAGGGGATAAAAATAGAACTAGAGTGTGGTGGCTCGACGGCGATGATGGACAGCGGCAGCGGATATGGGCAGAGAGAGAAGGAAGGGAAGATAGGGCTATTTAAGCATTAAATCAAGACCGTTGGATGAGATAACCAATCTAACGGCGAGATTGACTGGTAGTAACATTGGTAGTAACCCTAGTTGGTTATTACAATATCCTACCCCTTACTCTCTCTCTCTCTCTCTCTCTCTATATATATATATATATATATATATATATATATATATATATATATATATATATATATATATATATATATAACTTCAACACCGTTTATTTTTTCATCCAACGTTTTCCACCGCTTAACCGACTCTACCTACTAACCGATTTAACACAAGGACAACTACTAACTTGACACCTATTAAAACAAGGCAGCTACTCTACAAACTTGACAACCATTCCTTTAGAAGTGGTGCATAGAAGAGTTTGCTTTTTCTAACACTCCCCCTTAAACTCGACTTTACATTCTAATCATTTCCTTGAATTTTTTGAACATAACCGCCTTCAATGGTTTTGTGAAAATGTCTACAATTTGTTCTTCAGTTCTGCAATATATTAACTCCACAACTTGACTTGCTCCCGAATAAAATGATACTTTATGTCAATATGTCTGCTTCAGCTATGGGAGACTGGATTCTTTACAAGTGATATAGCTGACTTCTTTTCCACACATATTGTGATTGGACCTTCTTGTTCCTAGTACAGTTCATTCAAAATATTCTTCAATCAAATTGCTTGACACGTGCACGCTGCTGCGGCCATATATTATGTTTCACATGATAAAAGTGCAATAATTTGTTGTTTCTTGGATGACCATGAAAATATTGTTGAGCCAATATGAAAAGTATATCCATAAGTGCTTTTTTGATCATTTGTATCTCCTTCATGATCACCATCTGAATAGCTAATCAACTTTGATTCTTCAGAATGTGTATAAAATAAGACATGGTCAACAATTCCTTTGATGTATCTCAAAATTATTTTTCCTGCACTGAAGTGATCCTGCTTTGGCTGCTCTATATATCTGCTAACTATGCCAACTCTAAACATAATATCATATCGAGTAAAAGTCAAGCACCTAAAGACCAAGCTCTTGTATAGTGTAGGATTTATTGGCTCTCTATCTAAATCAACTTTCATCTTTATTCTTGCTTCAATTGCTGTGGAGACCTGCTTACACTCTTTCATTCCGAACTTGCTCAAAATCTCTTATGCATATTTCTTTTGTGATATGAAAATTTCTTTATCCACTTGTTTCACCTCAATTCCAAGAAAATAAAACATTTCTCCAATTTCTGTCATTTCAAACTCTTTAGACATAGTTTTCTTGAACTCATCTAACATACCTGGATTGTTTCTGGTGAAGATCATATCATCCACATAAAGACATATAATCATTATATCACTATATACATTTTTCTTTATGTATAGAGCATATTCATATGGATTCTTCACGTATCCATTCTTCTGAAAGTACTAATCTACTCTTGTATTACTAGATCTTGGAGCTTGCTTCAATCCATATAACACCTTTTTCAACTGATAAACTTTATCTTCTTCTCCTTTTTTAACATAACCTGGTGGTTGTTCACTATAGACTTCTTCTTGTAGGCAACCGTTGAGGAAAGTTGATTTCACATCGATTTGGTATATCTTTCACTTTTGTTGTGCTACAACTGTTGTAGGTAACCTAATAGTATCAATCTGTGCAACTGGTACAAAAGATTCTTTATAATCAACACCATATTTTTGTTTATAGCCTTTGATCATCAATCTTGCTTTGTATTTCTCCATTTTTCCTTCTTGATTAGTCTTTATTTTGTACACCCATTTTACTCCAATTGGCTTGTGATCTTTTGGCAAAGTTGTAAGCTTCCATATACCATTTCTTTTAATTGTTGTAATCTCTTCATCCATAACTTTCTTCCATTTTTCATCTTGTACAGCCTCTTCATATGTCACTGGATCACATTCCTCCATTAAACAAAATAATGAATAATCAAATGGTGTTTGTACCTCATTTGTGGCATCATAAACATCCTTTAGGCTTCTCATATTTGTTGGTACTTCCCCTGAATTACTATTGCTGCTGCTGCTACTTCCTGATGTTGATGGTGTAGATGCTAGGGTTGTTGGAGTAGAACTTGGTGGAGAAGTTTGGTCATTTCCTTCTTAAACTGTCTGCTCTTTTGAGTCATCACCATTTTTAAAGAATAAGCATTCCACTTTCTTTTCTTCATCACTACATCTCTAGTAATCTCCTTCATCAAATTCTACATCTCTTGAAATGATCACCTTTTTGGTTAAAGGATTGTACAATCTGTAAGCTTTACTTTCATAGCCAACGAAGATGCATTTCCCTCATTTGTCATCTAACTCCTTTTCTTTTGATCTGGAATATGGGCATATGCTATACAACCAAAGATTCTCAAATGACTTACCTTTGGTGTATAGCCGTTCCATGCTTCATTTGGAGTCTTGAACTTCACACTCTTGGTTGGACATCAATTTAGTAAATAAGCGGCATATTGAGCAGCTTCAGCCCAAAGTTTTATTGGCAATTGCTTTTCCTTTAGCATACTCATCGCCATATCAAGAATTATACGATTTTTTCTTTCTATAATACCGTTTTGTTGTGGCGTGTAGGCTGCTGTCAACTGATGAATTATTCCATATTTCTTGTTTCCTCCAAATGATGGAATATCAATCGGGCCAACAATATATGAGTGAATAAATTGCAATAGTCTTCTAGCTCTCCATGACTTGCTCACTTCAAAGCTTTGTCTATGCTGCTTTCCTTTCATACAATTATAACATAACTGAACTGGATGATTTCTTTGTGGCAATCCGTTCACCATCTTTGCTTTTGACAACAGCTTCAGGCCAGTGAATCCAAGATGACTAAATTTGAGATGCCATAACCAAAAATTATCTTTTATGATGGACTCCATCCACTTTATTGTCTCTATCTAGGTATTCAACTTGAAGAGATGATTTCTTGTTATATCAACTTTTGCAATCAATCTTCCTTTTTAATTTCTGATGATAAGAGAATTCTTCAAGTGTATTTCATATCCTTTCTCCAAAAGTTGACCAATACTGAGAAGATTTTTCTTCAAAGAATGGATGTAGTAAACATCTTAAATGTATTTTTGATTACTATTCTTTATAAATATCATAATCTTACCTTTGTCTTTAACTGGAGTCTCTTTAAATGGAGTCTTTGATTGATCTTCAAATGTAACTTCTCATTGAACGTTCTCGCCCAACTCTATAAATAACTCATTTCTTCCACATATGATTGCTTGCTCTAGTGTCGAGATACCATGCATTTTTGCTACTATCTTCTTCACCTTTGTAAGTGAACAAAATAGTTGATTCATCAACTATTTCTTCATTTGACGTGAACTGACTCCTCTCTTCAACTGCAAGAGTGTCTCTACCCTCTCTTTTTTTATCTACCTTTCATGTGTTTTTTTTTTCGAATCCATCTAAATTTAGGTTTTAAAATATCATTCGGTGACAATTAGGGGTGTGCAAAATAACCAAAAAGCTGAACCGAACCCGAACCGCTATTAAAACAACCAGTTTTTAAAAATCGGTTCATGAACCGAACCAGGAACCGGTTTTAAAACCAGTTTAAGAATCGAACCATTTTGAATCGAACCGAACCGTTTTCAAACCAAACCAAATTGAATTTTGTAACTTATTTTTAAAATTTTTAATTTTCAAAAGAGGGTCAACCCTAACCGATTTCGAACCGAACCGTTTCCGAACCAAACCACTTCCGAACCAAACCATTTAAATCAATTCGGTTTGGTTTTTTCAAAAAATCTGGTTCAGTTCGACCCACGCAACAACATATAATTCAACTTTTCTTACCCAATTTAAATAATTTTATATTTCAAATCTTCAATTCCATGAATAGGGTATTTCGTATCTTCCCTCATGATAACTCTTTGTTGCTCAAATAGTCTCTTAGTTTCTAGGATTAAATGCGACACTTTGTAATTGGTCAATTTTGCCAGCAGTCCCATAAATTTTTTGTCCTAATTGATATTCTTTCTAAACGATCAAATCAAAATTTGGTATTTGGAAATGAGGCATGGCTCAGGACTCACAGGAACAAAATAGACAATTTATATAATTTAAAATATTGTTAGGTGAATTTGGAAAAAAAAAACTAAAGGTAAGGTAAGTGATAAAAAAGGGGATAAATAATTTCAGAATAAACTATAAGAAGGTAATTTAACTTTATTCAAAGTAAAATTAATCAAATACTTTTTTATTTTAATTTACTTTACTTTATTTTATTTGTTTGGTAATGGCTTGGCAAAGTGAATTTTGTGTAGTTAAGTTAGAAGAATAATTGCATAGTCCATTAAATTCTCTAAGAGTATGAACGAGGTCCTAACAAACTTGGTTGCTAAAATGACTCACAAAAAACATTAATGTAACATTAAATATTCCGATTATACTCAAGAGGTGCATTAATGGAGCATTAGATACTTTTTTGTTTTTTCGGATACTGAGACAGAGGTGCATGGTTGTATGATGCACATACACAAGGATGCATGCGAGTGCATTTAAGTGATGCATTCTATAATACTAATAACATGGTGTTAAGTGCTAACAATGCTTATTTTGTTGATTGCACCAATCAGTGAACCAAGGTCTGGCAACATTAGCATTCTTTGGGATCGGAGTGAACCTAGTGCTGTTCCTGACAAGGGTGTTGGGGCAAAATAATGCTGATGCTGCTAACAATGTGAGCAAATGGACTGGCACAGTTTATATTTTCTCTCTTGTGGGTGCTTTTCTTAGTGATTCTTATTGGGGAAGATACAAAACTTGTGCCATCTTTCAAGTCATCTTTGTAGTAGTAAGTATTATTCTCTCAATTTCCTTTTATCTTCCTTACATTTCAACTTTAATTTCTAGCAAGTACATTACTTGAGTAATCAACTAATTAATCTTCTGGTTTAATGTAACAGGGTCTAGTATCCTTGTCCATTTCATCATACCTCTTTTTGATTACACCTAAAGGTTGTGGGAATGAATCATTTCAATGTGGGAAACATTCAAGTTTGGAGATGGGTATGTTCTACCTCTCAATCAATCTCATTGCCTTTGGGAATGGAGGGTATCAGCCAAATATTGCCACATTTGGTGCTGACCAGTTTGATGAAGAGCACTCAAAGGAGGCTTACTCTAAGGTGGCTTTCTTTAGCTACTTCTACCTTGCTTTGAACCTTGGTTCATTCTTCTCAAACACCATTCTAAGCTACTTCGAAGATGAAGGAATGTGGGTTCTTGGATTTTGGGTGTCTGCAGGTTCTGCCTTTGCTGCCCTTGTCTTATTTCTTGTTGGGACAACAAGATACAGACACTTCAAACCCAGTGGCAATCCTCTTTCAAGGTTCTGCCAAGTCCTTGTTGCTGCATCAAGGAAATGGAGAGTTCAAATGGCATCAAATGGAAAAGACTTATATGTCATGTATGAAAAGGAATCTTCCACCATTGGCAACAAAAAGGTTCTCCACACTCACGGATTCAAGTAAGTAGTAGAAGCTAATTTCAGCTAAAACCACATAGTTGAATACTTTCAATAAGCATTTTGTTTATGGGACAGGATCCGTTTACAAAGTTTTTGGAATTTTTTTATAAATTACACTATATTCTCCCGGGAGAATATAGTGTAGTTTGCAAAAGTTTGTATTCTCCCCGAAGAATATAGTGTAGTTTGTAAACAAAAAAGTTTGTAAATATAATCTGCCCCTTTATTTATACTTTATAGCTCTAAGGCTACATGTAGTGCTTTTACTGTATTCATATAATCATTTTTCTAAGACCATGGCATGACATACAAATTATATAATCTTGAAGGTTTTTGGATAGGGCAGCATTTATAACTTATAGAGATAAAGAGGACCAGAAAGAAGGCCTTTATAGCCCCTGGCGTCTCTGTCCTATAACTCAAGTTGAAGAAGTGAAGTGCATACTAAGACTTCTTCCAATTTGGCTTTGTACCATAATATACTCAGTGGTATACACACAAATGGCTTCTCTTTTCGTCGTGCAAGGTGCTGCCATGAAAACTACTATTTCCCATTTCAGAATACCACCGGCAAGCATGTCTAGCTTTGACATCCTCAGTGTAGCTATCTTCATTTTCTTCTACCGTCATGTGATTGATCCACTTGTGGGAAAACTTAAACGGACAAGTTCCAAGGGACTCAATGAGCTTCAGAGAATGGGAATTGGACTTGTTATAGCTGTAATGGCAATGGTTTCAGCTGGAATAGTTGAATGCTATAGGCTTAAGTATGCAAAACAAGGATGTCCCCAATGCAGTGACTCAAGCTCTCTAAGCATCTTGTGGCAAATTCCTCAGTATGCACTTATAGGAGTTTCTGAGGTTTTTATGTATGTAGGGCAGTTAGAGTTCTTCAATGCTAAGACACCAGATGGGTTAAAGAGCTTTGGAAGTGCACTTTGCATGACATCCATTTCCCTTGGTAACTATGTGAGTAGCTTACTTGTTAGTATGGTTATGAAGATCTCCACTGAGGATCACATGCCAGGGTGGATCCCTGGAAACCTAAACAAAGGTCACCTAGATTGGTTTTTCTTCCTGTTAGCTGCCATGACAACTATAGACCTTATCCTTTATATTGCATGTGCAAAGTGGTTCAAGAGTAAACAACTAGAAGAAAATTATGAAGAGAATGATGAGTCTTGTAGCTTCAAAATCTTATTTGGAATGGACAACAATCAAATGCAACTGTAACAGAATAACTTGTGATGTATTCTCTCTTGGAATAAAAATTGGCTGGTTTGCATTAAGGAAAGCCCTTTGACAATTGACCCTTGTCTGTAATAACTAAGTGTATTCACTTATTTTGTTACACCTAACTAAGGTTTTCAGTTGATGTTCTTGAATCAGCTTACAAATAAAACACAACTTTTTAAAGAGACAATGACAATTTCATGCCACTTTATGTAAGCCTCTCTTCTTTTGTGTTCGCAAGTTTCGTTGTTGCTATTTGTTGTAACTTTGGGAACGGATTTCACAAACAACAAACGAATTTCCAAAACAAGAAGGCTAAAAGAAAGCATAAAGAAGATCACACCAGAATTTACAGGTTCAGAAATTCAGTATTAGTGAGTTTCCTACGTCCTGGGGCCTAAAGAGGGTTAAACGCCCTCTGATATGCAGTTTATTCAAGATTAACAAGAAAGATAGAGGTTCACAGTATACAATAATAGCTATACAGAACATGCAGTTGAAGAACCTAAGCTTCTTTAGAAATTAAACAACAAGACAAACAGATATTGAGTTACCACTCAAGATTAGAAACGGTAAACAACAAAAGATATTATAAAGGTGAAAGAGACTTCCCAATCTTCGCAATATAGCATAGGAAACGTAGTTCCCATGTCAAGACCTCCAAGCTGAACACACAAGCTTCACAGGACCACCTTGCAGATTATCTTCTCCACCGTTTAAAACACCAATCACAAAATTGCACCGATCAAAGTAACAGTCTTGTTGAGATGAACAAGATTCATCAAAGCATCATAGCCTAATTCGCAGTGTTTCGCTCAGTGTTTGTTCAAACACACTCAAACAGAAAACCCTAGCAGAGCCACTTCTTTCCATAAGGTTCATCAGAAAATATCAAGAACGAATGTGTCTCACGCTCAGCACAAAGGGAGCAAATGTACCACTAAACCGTCACACTAAAACGTCACCGTTTTAGATGTGTTGCTTTTGTGGACATGGGCCCAAACTTCAGCTGATATGAGAAAGAATCATAATGGGCTTGGACAAAATTTTGGCCCACAGACATTTGCATATCAAACCAACATGAATCAGCCCACCAAAGTCAACAGAAAGAGAGACAAGTTAGATACATGTATATGGTTTAGGAAATACATATAAGTCTATATACTACATTATTGATGATTATGTCAATTTTATTTCCATGTGTTACAACTTCAAACTGTTTCCACTTTACAGAGTTACAAAAAATGATTCTGTCCTTGATGACTTTAACTCTAATTTCATGGACAAACAATGCAATCATGGACAATCCACTAACTAAGGCACTAATTTCAAAAGAATCAGATAGGGATATTTTTAGTAAAGGTTTCTTGTGTATTCTAATTTAGCTGAGGATGCTGGCCAGCAATGAGTCTTAGAAGAAATTGGGAAAGGTAACAGTTAAATTAAAAACGTTATGTATAAGTTAGTTATAACATTGATAAACTAATGAAATTTCAGATCAGATCAAATCTATGCCAGAATGGTTGCACAAATAGTAATAGGTCAACGTGTCTTCTTTCGGCCAAGAAAAAAAAATATCGAGATGACTTTAAGTATGATTTTAGACAAAATAAAAAAATAAAAAATTGTCACAAAAGAACCATATGAACTTCATGCTTGTACCATGTATTAAAACATAAAAAAAAGTGAATGTAATGGATGCCTTACAGAACCAAACACTGAAATAGGAACGGCCATACCATTTCAGCTATTCCTATTTCAATTCTGCAGAATTTTGATTCTATGGACCAAACATGCCTTAAAACTTTTTATGTTAATACCACTTTTTGCTGCATTAAATCTTCCTATATGGCATTCCATTGTTGTTGGGGGAATTTATGCTAAATTAGAATATATATATATATATATATATATATATATATATATATAATATGGGGCAGAATATTCTTACACCGGTGTAAGAGTTAGAAGTCTTACACTCCTCAATCTTGACCATTGATCCACTTGTATCCAAAGACACAAATTACTAAAAAAAAAGAGCCCTTAGATATCAGGGGGATTAACGGACAAGATTAAGAGTGTAACTTACACTGGTGTAGAATGATCCTGACCCATAATATATATATACACGAAATTCCTTACTAAAAAATCTCAATCTGATTCTTTTGCAATTAGTGCCTTGGTTAGTGGATTGTCCATGAAATTAAGAGTTCAAGACATCAAGGACAGAAATGAAATCTGTAAACAGTTGGAAGATGTAACAGTCCATTTTACACATGAAAATCAATATTACATATTTTATCATTAGCAATGAAACTTACAAACACAGAAAGTGGCCCTGGAACTGTCATTGTCTCTTCAAAATGTTTAGTTTTACACAACCTGGGATTCAAGACCATGAACTGAAAATCTCAGTAACATGTTAAAAAAAAAAGAGTGATTACAGTTATAAGAGACTCGGGTAAAAAGGGCTTCTCTTACTACAAACTAGTCAACTATAGTCGAAGTTATTTTGACTAGCTGCTCCCTTCTTTCTCTTATTTATATATGTTGTCACCATTACTTTTAGTTGTTATCAATTAAAAATTAGACTTTGAAGTTACCAGGTTCATCATTGTCGTTATATTTCCCTTCAAGCTGTATACTCTTGAACCACTTTGCACATGCAATGTAAACAACCAGGTCAATTGATGTCATGGCAGCTAAGAGGAAGAAAAACCTATCTAAGTGTCCTCTGTTAAGGTTTCCAGGGATCCACCCTGGCATGTGATCTTCGGTGGAGATCTTCATAACCATACTAACAAGTAAGCTACTCACATAGTTACCAAGTGAGATTGATGTCATGCAAAGTGCACTTCCAAAGCTCTTTAAACCATCTGGTGTCTGAGCATTGAAGAACTCTAACTGTCCTACATACATAAAAACCTCAGAAGCTCCTATAAGTGCATACTGAGGAATTTGCCACAAGATGCTTAGAGAGCTTGAGCCACTGCAATGTGGACATCCTTGTTTTGCATACTTAAGCCTATAGCATTCAACTATTCCAGCTGAAACCATTGCTACTATAGCTATGACAAGCCCAATTCCCATTCTTTGAAGCTCAGTGAGACCCTTGGAACTTGTCTTTTTAAGTCTTCCCACAAGTGGATCAATGACTCGACGGTAGAAGAAAATGAAGATAGCTACACTGAGGATATCAAAGCTAGACATGCTTGCTGGTGGTATTCTGAACTGGGAAATAGTAGTTTCATTGCAGCACCTTGCTCCACGAAAGAGAAGCCATTTGTGTGAAAACCACTGAGTATATTATGGTGCAGAGCCAAATTGGAAGAAGTCTTAGTATGCACTTCACTTCTTCAACTTGAGTTATAGGGCAGAGACTCCAGGGGTTATAAAGGCCACCTTTCTGTTCCTCTATATCTTAGAGGATATAATTGCTGCCCTATCCAAAAACCTGCAATGCAGATGATAAATAGTAAACTCATCAGATCTTCACATCTCAGTAGAATCAAGAATGACCAATTATATAAGAGTTCCATGTTTCTATGGAAAAAACTTATCTGATGCAAAAAAAATAATTATATACTGCAGATAGTATATAGTTATAATGGTAAAATTATTTTTTCGGTATCAACGACAATGTCTTAGGAGAAAAAAAAGTAAAGCATTTTTTTTTTAATAAATTCAAGGGTATCCTCCAGCCGTAACTGAAGACTAATCCCTATCGAGCACTGTCGAACCCTTTCTGTAGCGGCTCTCCCAGATCCTTCTTTCGTCATTCCCAGGGGCTCGAGCCGACCTCTGGTTAAGCTAAGCATACGAAACTGAACCAAGGAACCACCAACATAACAT